>JACEII010000018.1:7647308-7669137 GCA_014332785.1 Antheraea mylitta
CAATGAAAAAAAGTTATGGTTTAGAGTCGAAATCAAAGCTTATTTCTCTACTTTGGGCTTTGGGGCGTGCAATTTAATGTCCAATAAGTGATTGTATTTGAATAAAAAGGATGCATGACTGATCAGTATGAGTGATGTAATTAGTTGTTTTGAAGTCGGCATCATTATAGTTTATTGTCAGCTAGCGCCTACTTCACGCAATAACACTTGAAATTAAAAAAATAATAATACAATAGGAATTAGTGATTGCATCTGGCAGGAGATTAAATGTTTAGAGACCCGAATAGCACTTCAGTATTTTATTTCTGATTGTAATAAGACTATTTGGGTCAGGAGCAAATCGTTAAAGTCTACAATGAAAATTAATTATTGAATTTATTGAGACCTGTAAAAATTGATGGCATTACTTGATGAGTTTCTAATGTGATATTTGCGTAAGGACATTTTTCACAATGTTACTTTGCCGGAGATTTTATTTCACAATTATTTACACGGTGTATTGATAAGCGATAATATAAACTTGTACTTACAGGGAACAAACGAAGTAGCTCGAATCATGATGGCCACTTGTACGACAACAATGTCAACTGTTCAATTGACCACCAGTGTAATTTCATTGGACGGGAATCTTTTTATATGCTAATTCTGCCATATTAATATGCGTCACGATTGAAGTTATTGAATTGTATCGTGTGTTATGATTCATTATAATTTTAACTCTGACCCATGGCCTCGTATAAGGAAATAACAAAATGATAGCCTTAATTAAAATTTTCAAGCGTTGTGGTTGGTGATAAAAGCACGATACAATCACGTGTTTCATTTCCTGTATAATATTTCAAGCCAACTCTTATCTTAATTCCAGAATGTTTTCGCTGGAGATAAACACAGTAGAGCTTTGATATTCCGTCAGTGAATTTATGACCTCTCAGTACTTTGAGTGAAAACTTTTCCATTTGAAAACTGCAGATTAGTCTCAATTATTTTACCTTGCAATAACAGTTATAAAAAATTTCATTGAAATCAAAACCAAGGTATTGTAATAATAAAGATTTTTTTATCATTACATATTAGAATAAAAAGTACTACTAGTGTAGTGTACAGTAAATTAATAATAAATAGAAAGTAACATGTTGGACTTCAGCACTCAAAAATAAATTTCATACAAGAAAATGTTACAGAAAATGAGTACTAATCCGCTCATAGATTTTTCTTTGCGGCATCCCGCAGAAGGTCTAGCAGATTCTACTGATCGGGGATTTTTTCCCGTGGCAATTTTTGTATTATTTTGTGCCAATACTGGTTCGAAAAAATTTACTTCATCCAATACAGGATGCAGTTGAAAACTTGTAGTATTAACTGGACACAAAGCTTGTTCTGTTTTAGATTTTATAAAATTTTCTGTGCTTGTTACTTGTTCCAAATTTAGCTTCATAGAATTCACTGACTCCGAGGCTGCCTCCCAGGTAGGCTTTGTAGAATTTTTGATACCTGACTCTGGTTGCAAGTTTAGCTCTCCAGATTTCACTGAAGTCGAATCTCGTTCCAAATTAACTTCTGTAGAATTAACAAAATTTTCTGGTACTTTCTCACTTCTGTCCCAAAAAGCCCCTGAATTTTCTATAGAACGTCTAGGTCACAAATTGTCAGCTACCACCGCCTCTGCTGTGATCCCTGAAGTGAAAGATATCACTTGAAGTTCTTCAAAATTTGTGACTTGACTTTCTATGATAATATATTGGAAATAAAATGAATACTAACACAATGATTTAAAACTGACAGCGCACAGAACAACAAATATCTTACAATTCATCTTCATTGTTTCGTTGATTGAAAGCAATTGATAGTCTCTCAGTCACTGATGCGGTTTATATGCGCTCATTGCACGTGACGGGCCATTTATCCCGAGTACTTTGATAGTAAGTGCTCCAGAAAATTCAGGTATTGTATCATTTCAAGTGAAAACCAATGCAACCCATTTTTAGCAGCGGGGGTATAACGTCCGTACCAATTCTTACTTATAAGATAACTCTAACACTTAAAACAAGTAAGCTAAGTTTTGAGCGAAATTTTGAGCAGAATGGTCTGAAGTCCGTGAATTTTTTTTTTTCTCAGATTCTATGAAGTGCTTAAACTTCATGAAAATCGATAGCATTTTCAATGTATTCTATAAAACAGTTAACTGAAATACATATCATTAATTACCACTTGCTCCAATTCCGTCACAAATATGCTCATTATCACTTAACCGCAATGAAGTCATCATCGATTTATAACAACTATAAAAGAAACAAATAATCTACTCTGATGGTATTTGCACAAATAGATTGGCTGTTATTTTCAGTTTCATATACCTACGGAAAACATGCGCACTTTCCTGCTGATAACCCGGAGTTTAAGTTACAATGAATATTTAACACTAACAAATAGGCTGCTATGATTCATTTCCCACCACATGTTGTTTTGCACACAGTGTCTATATCTGTCGTGTTTATAAAGCCGTACTAATCCCACAGGAGCATCTTCTTTTTCGATATCGCCAAGGCCTTTGACAAGGTCTGGCACGAAGGGCTCATCTATAGATTATGTCAATCTCGTATCCCGGATAGGCTAGTTCACATAATCCGCGATTATCTGTCAAATAGGACTTTCTGCTACAGAGTGGAAGGTGAGCAGTCATCACCCCACCCGATACGTTCAGGTGTGCCACAAGGCTCCATTCTCGCGCCTACACTTTACAGTCTGTTCGTCAGTGACCTACCTCGGCCACCGGGAGTAGAGCTAGGTTGTTATGCTGACGATACAGTCATCTACGCTTCCGGATGGTTTCCGATACGACTTAGGAAACGCGTCGCAGAGGCCGTTAGCACACTCGGTGACTGGTTTCTGCGATGGCGTATAGAGGTCAATCCCGACAAAAGTGCCGCAATACTTTTCGATTCTAAATACCGCGATTACGAGCGTAAACTCAAACCTATCACTTTATACGACACCGACATTCCGTGGACCAAGCAGGTTAAATATCTCGGAGTTACACTAGACAGACCGCTCTCATTTAGACAACACACAACGTGAGTACGTAACAAGGCCGCCATGTTCACGGCTCGCCTACATCCGTTAGTTTGCCACAAGAGTAAAATGTCCCTCAGACACAAGTTCACCCTTTACAAAATTTGCATCCGTCCCGTTCTAACATATAGCTGTCCCGTTTTCGCACATATGTCAGAATATAACTTTAAAAAATTACAAGTATTTCAAAACCGTTTCCTACGTAAGGCGACCGGCGCCCCGTGGTACGTCCGGAACGAGGATCTCCACAGGGACCTGGAGATGTCTTCTACCTGGGCGTATGTAAAATCACTCACGATTAGCTATTTTGAAAAAGCCGTGAACCATTCCAGCCCGTTAGTGGTATCCGCCGCGGATTACGAACCCGTACCGAACGCTGCGCGTTATAAAAGACGTCCGCGACATATTTTTACCGATCCTCCCGACGAAATTACGGCAGCGAATGATCAGTACCAGCCTGTCTCTCGAAACAAAGCGTGTTCACGCCCACGCCCGCGAAACCACAGATCACGCCGCCGTGATCTGGGGGTTAATTTCACTCCCGCACACCCGATTAGGCCTCCCACGGCAGAGGCTCAAGCCTAGGTTCGATCCCTCGGCAGGGAGCCCTTGAGTGCGTTGCTTGCGCGATACGGTGACACACCCATACATCACTGCTACAACACTACACGATCACCCCCACACACGTGCACGCCTACACGCTACACATTTTGGTGGAGGGATTTACTTTTTTTCCCCTATCAAACTGAAAAAACTCTCAAGTTTTCGATAAAAATATATGGAGGAGTTGTTGAGGCGGATATGCTTGGTACACATTACGTCTCAACAACTCAAACATATATGAATAGTTAGCTAGGTTTGCTAAGTTAGGTCGCGATTTTTGCATGCAACGGGCAACAGCCAAGCCGAGGTGTGCCGTGCACCCTTGAGCTGGTTGCCAAAAATAAAATCGGCTGAGTGCCTAAAGCGCTCGCCTTAGTAGTTCGGTGAAGCTGTTAGACCTTGCTAGGTCAATAGCGTAGTCAGTTCGAAAAAAAAAAAACAAAAACACAGGAGCATCAGTACTCAACTGAATTTCATTGTGAGCACTTCGAACCACTTTCAGTAGATCACAATGCTTCGCTTCACCGTTTGCGGCCTTGCTGCTGGTCTACTTGCCGTAAGTATTTAATTTCTGATACTCTAAAAAACTCAAGCTTGGAATTTTCAACAAACAAAATGTTAATTGTATTTCCATTTTTACAGGTTGCGGCCGTGCCTTTGGATGAGACCACGACTGAGTTACCCCCATTAACGACCACAGATAAGCCATTTTCGCTTGATGACGTTGTGAAGAATTCTGACGTAAAATTGATGATAGATCTGTTGAAGGGCTGTTTCTATCAAACCGTCTGTCCGAGTATTTACTTTAATCTAGCCTCGTCTTGACTTTACTTCAGTTTGATTTTTTTATAAAATAAACACTGCATATCATACGGACTTTGGCTTAAACAGTATTATGTCGTATCAGTTATTAACTTTGATATTATAATGATTACAGTAAAATTACTAATATTCATTACAATATAATATAACTATCTTTGCAATAAATCCTTGGTAAAATCATAGTAGACATAATTTTTTTGGTAAACTTTTCTGTAGGTACCTATTGTTTTGATATTCATACGCATGACTGTAGAAACCATTTCTAAATATACCTATGTAAAATGTGTCCTTGGAAATGTTCTTTCTCTTTTTATTATTTATTTATTAAATAATTTTATATATCAATCGAAACTACATCATAATTAACATAACAAAAAGGAGTGTACATATATGTATAAGAGTCAGTTAATCTGCCAGAGAATTATTCAAGTCATTTTTTATTCGTCAAAAAGTAAAGACATTTTATCTTGACAAGTTCCTGACTATTAAAATTATCCCAGTAGTTAAGACATCTCTTTAAATTGGCCTCGATTCATCCCAACAATTTAAAAGTATAGATTTTTATTTTAAACTTATTTATTCCTTAATCCCACCCCGCAATCGTATTTCGGTTCCTAACATCATTATCGTAAATTAAAGTACCGTTGCTTAATTACTTACCAATCGACAATTACATAAATTACTTATCAACGTTAAGTGACAAGGAGTCAATGTTTTTATAAAATATAAACTCACATTAAACACTCGCCCGCTCGATCATACACACAAGTTCGTGTTAATTTAAAAAATAGACTTTCAATTATACTAAATATTTTATTAAGGCATAAGAAAAATAGTAAAATGGGATCAGTAAAAGTTAATACTCAGGAATTCCTCTCAAAAGACATGTTAGAAGAAGAATATGTGAACATATATAAATTGATGAGCTATGTGCAGATAATTTTAGGTTCATGCAGAGTTCACGTCAAAGACAGATTTGTGACGTCACCGTCAATTTATCAAAAACTGTATACTATTCTGTGCATCATAATCGCTATAGTGCTATACGTTTTGAATATTAAAATTAACTTGTCGACGCTTTACGAATATACCACCATTTATTGTTTACTTGTATCTGTATTAGGTTTAGACGTTCTTTCACATATTTGTAACATATTTCACGTGCGTTTCATAAACGGTAGATCGAATGTAGAGTTTTATCTGAAATTAAAAAACATGGATCACAGTATGAAAATCGATAGAAATAAAGTCATGAATACAATGTCACACAGAGTGAATATTATTACAGTTACGTTTATAGCCAGTTTTTTCGTATTCATGTTCATTGCAATTATGTTTACAAGTAATCTAAATCTGTGGTCTCTCTGTTTCCTTAGTTCGATTTGCAACCAAATGACTTTTTTATTAGAGATGATCAATTGTTCGAATATTATGCTGTTTTTCTTCGTTCGTATGCGCTTTCTTAACTCAGTCATTAGAAACCACATTAACCCGATCATTTTGAAGGAACATTTCAATGTATTTGATGATATCATTGCAACAAAGAAACTAATGAGACATTTGGCGGCAAAAGTTCATGATTTTAAATTCAGCCCCACGGATGTTTATTTAAATGAAATATTTGACGGCTTCGAAAAATTCCAAAACGTATATAGATTTCAAGTGAGTTGCTAAAACGTCTTTGTCTAGACATTTTTACCTTTCAAAAACGTATTAGGTTTTTTTTTGGAGAAATTTTAGTCTGTCATGTAGCAGATTTTATATTTTATACATAATCTTGTGTTATTTGAATTTATGTTTTGTAAAATTCGTGATATTTTACGTAATATAGTTAGTTTATTGTGCATAAGTGAAGTGAATGGAAAATAATACCACGGAGCATGAAATTTTGAGATGCCACAAAAACTTCCTGGATGGTTCTAACAAGAAAACCACCATCTTGTTAGAACATTGAAATATTCAAACGACGCTTGTAATATTATTAACTACACGACAATGGCAGTAATAATCTGAAAGATTGGTTGCCAAGAATGAAGTTAAAAAAACAACAATGTAGTACGATAATTTGTCTACTCCTTAACCTGATGACAGTTATATGTATTTCTGTTAATATTTACAGGTTTTCATATTCTGCACCAAACTAGTCCTAATAACACTACTCGGGTTCGAATATTGTGTATTTACTATTCAAAGAAATGTAAGTAGATAGTTATGATAATACCTTTAAGTGATCAGATATTTCGAATGAATGATATGTTTTATAGGAAATATATACTGTACATTAAATGTGAACAACATTTACATATAAATCATCTTTATATTACGTAACTTACGATCTTGCAGGGTCAATAGCGTAGACATTTCGAAAAAAAAAGCTTCGCACGCGCTTTTTGAATACATTAAATAAATTTAAAATTGTTATTAGATGTGTAAATAACAATAATACTCTTTCAAAAATATTTGTAAGTATGACACGCACATCATCTACAGTAACAGATAACATGTACATTATATATGTGAATACTTATAGTGTATTGAATGGGATGTGATTTATCATCAGCCATATAGCTGGAACTTTAAACTACTATCTATATATCAGTGCTCACTTACACTATATAAGAAAGTAATGAAAATATTAAGCTATACATTACTGAACAATATGTGTTAAATCTTTTATTATATAAATATAATATGTCCACATTGTTGATATAATCAAGTTATTAATATACCTTGCTATAATTTAAATCACATATAAACATATGACTTTCAATTATATTTATTCTTGGAGTCCAGTACAATGTACTCACACGCGCATGTTTAAAATGAACAACATATTTTTGTTCAATTTCACATACACGAATACCCGGATAACAGTTCATCACAACATAGTGTCAACAAAGTCGTGTTCCACATCTGTCTATATATCTGTTCGCGATAAGATCAAAAACGCATCTTCCTGCCGTTTTTACCAATATATAAAATGACTCTTGGACAAGATTTAGGTATAGTTTGTCTTATTACCAGGGCGGGTATCGTCTGCTGAACCCGCTAGCTTAAAATAAAACAGCTAATTAGTTAGTTATTTGCCCCTAAAATTCCCGTTCAAATATTACTTGTAGTCCGTTGAAGCTGTTAAAACCTTGCTAGGTCAAGAGCGCAGTCATTTCTAAGAAAAAAAAAACCGTTCAAATAGTTCCAGTCGTTTCGGAGATTACCCGGATTACACGGAACAAATAAACAAACAGACATATCGACAGAATTAAAAAAAATGTTATGTATATAAATGTATATAAATAATAGTTGTAGCACCGCAGATATATGTATTAATCAAAAAGTATTTATTTTAATATTATATAAACACACTTTATACTTATAATACGTAATATATCACAAAGCAAAAATTGTGGACAAAACTAACGTAGAATAAACTTTTTGAGGAGTTTTTGGCAGGATTCTGTCATGTAAGGGATTTTATATTTTATTCATAATCTTGTGTTATTTGAATCTATATTGTTTTAAATTGGTGGCGTTTTATGTAATATGGTTTGTTTATTGTGCATAAGTGAAATGAATGAAACATAATACTACGGAGCATGAATTCTATAGCCTTGAAAATTAAGAAGATGAAAATTCACGAAATATTATACTATATATAATATTTACATTAATTTAGACATAGAAGAAAACTGGGTAGAGAATACATAAGAAGTACCTATATTCACAACTTCAGAATCGTCAGTATGGATAAATTCCTTCGCCTGTCTTGATGGACGAATATTATTACTACTAATCTTTTAGAGTAGTAGCACAAAATAGACTTTAAAAATGTTTGCGATAGCAACGTACTACATATAATCAATAATTGGAATTAAAAATAACGTAGAATAAATTTTTGAACAGGAACACAAAATAAACCCTAATAATATTTCCGATGAGTTTTTGGCGGGATTTTAGTCTGTCATGTAGTGGATTTTATATTTTATTCATAATCTTGTGTTATTGGACTCTATATTGTGTAAATTTGGTGGTGTTATAAATATAGTTAGTTTATTGTGCATAAGTGAAGTGAATAGAAAATAATACCACGGAGCATGAAATTCTGAGATGCCACAAAAACTCCCTAGCAGGTTCTAACAAGGGATCCACCATCTTGTTAGAATATTGACTCACACGACGCAATATTGAAGTGATTGCACGACGCTTGTAATATTATCGACTACGTGACGATGGCAGCAATAATCTGAAAGATTAATTGCCAAAAATAAAGTAAAAAAAAAATATATATTTCCGATAGAATGTTATCATGTTACCATGGCAACGCATATAATACTGACACTGACACGCAGCGGATGCTCTAAAAATAGCCCGATTTTGAGACATTCTTCATTAGTGCTCCGCTCCTATTGGTTTTAACGTGATGATATGTAGCCCATAGCTATCCTCGATAAATGTGCTATCTTGAGATTAGCGCGTTCAACCAAACAAACAAACTCTTCAGCTTTATAATATTAGTATAGATTACGTAGGTATTATAGTTTATTATAATATTAATATTTAAATCGTCTATTTTCAGCTGGTAAATTTCGTTGAAATTTTACTATTAGCGTCGTATCCAGCAATTGATTTTTTAATCGCACTATTTTTAAGTGTTCGGTGTGAAATGTTTTTCAAAGAAATTAAGGAATCAAAGCGTTTATGTATTGGAGTTATGTTGAAACATCAAGAAGGTAATAAATCACATTTATTCTCAAACATTTAAATACTTTTTAAATATTGACGAGCTTGATTTGTTTTGAAAAGTTAATTTTATTGTATCTCAATGTACGTACACTTTTATAGAGAACAGCGACCATGAAGCATTTACGAACAAAAATTGAATAGTGACACCGGCTCATTGGCATACAATTTCACGCTAGCTTAATTTTTATAAAACAGATATTTTGGATCGATTACTTTTAGGTTAATAATTTCCCATTGGACATAATAAACATATATATATATATATTATATATATATATATTATATATATATATATATATAAGTTTGTATATTACTATAATATATGGAAGTTATAATCAACTATATATGGGAAAACTCTAATTTTAATTACCGTAATCGACTGAAAAAAGATAATATTTAATATTTATTGGTGTGGAATATCATTATTCTTTGTTTGTTATCGAATATAACCTATAAATAATATAAATATCGAAAATAATCTAGGTACGATAATACGATGGAATTTAAGTTTAATGAATTACGTAATTTAAATATTCATGATATTTCTTTTGCAGTTATAAGACGCGTCAATAATACTGAATATTTTCAGGACCATTACGAGAGAAAGCAAGAAAAATGCTAAAAATGATCGAGGAATCCCCTCCATGTTTCTCCGTGTACGATATGTGGCAACTGGACGCACACATTTTTGTGAAAATCTTTAGTTTAGTCACAACACTAATGGTCACATTATTGCAGTTCGCTTTTCTGTAAAAGTACAATTCTTAATTAATTTCTGACATAACAGTTCATAACACTAAAATTGATATAATAAAAATATAAATACTATCGTTTCGTTTTTTAATTCGTTTTCACCTAGGTATACAGGGTTGCCTTAGGGCGGGGGGCTATATTAGGAGTAGATTGGTCTAGGACGGAGGGGCCTTATGAGAGGCATGTAGTGGTGATGAGGAGTTAACCTCGTTAATATATCAACAGTGAGAAGGTGGCAAAGGGATTCTCTTTTCTGCTGCCGGCTGAACCCATGGGGGGAAGGGGTGGGGGACCTGACCTCCCATTGCACGGGTCAATAGACTGAGAGGCAGTCGGAGAAGTGGGAAAATGACCGATTTTAATAAAACAAAGACTAAGTTATTCTCGAGGATATGCTTTATCATTTTCTTGGTGGACTTTTATTGTGAACTCAATACTTTAGCAGAGATGCGTGTTCATGCAAACAGACAGACATTTAAAAAAAATACGTGTGGCACTCGGGGACTGCCGCGATAAAGCTATTATATAGCATTTTTTATTAACTTATGCAATTATAACTATTTATTTATTTCATTTATGCAGTTTTTTTTTTCTTTGATATTAATTCAAGTTACACTTTTTGAGCGTGGTGACCGATAAGAAACGAATTTTTTTCTTTTATTAAATAAATGAGAAGTTAATATTGTTCAAAATATTTTTATTATCTTACAATACATGTAGGTTATTCAGGAAAACACTTTGTACACAAATTATACGAGTACAGATATTCACTGTTGTACATGATGATGATGATGATAAATACCTATACACCAGTATACTTTCTCACAAACAGCTGATTACGTATTCGTCCGATTTCGGAGCAGCTCGTTTCGATCCGTGCGAGCTTTGTACAGTCCAAAGAGGTACAGTCGTACCATATATACGTTAAGCGAACGCTCGGCCGAGCTACATGGTAGGCAGAGTGGGGGGTGTTCGTTTTTTTTCGTTACGGGATTTTTGGATTCGGTCTCCACGCTCAAGGCCCGCGATAGAAGCTATGCAATAGCTTAAAAATGATTGAAATTTTTGCATCTTCAATGCGGCCATGTCTCAGGGCTACTTTCCAGCCGCCTGGAAGAAGGCCGTAGTGATAGGCATACACAAACCTGGCAAAAAAGCTACGCTTCTCGATAGCTATCGCCCGATTAGCCTGTTAGATACATTAGGTAAATTATACGAGCGGCTCCTTCTGAACCGACTCCAGGTCACGATTTCAGATATTAATTTAATACCGCTTGAGCAGTTTGGATTTCGTGCCAAACACTCGTGTACAGATCAAGTGCTCCGCCTCACGGAGTACATTTTCTCTAAATTTAACGCCGATCCGAAACGTAAACCGAAACGCACAGTTGCAGTCTTCTTCGATGTCGCCAAGGCCTTCGATAAGGTCTGGCACGGAGGGCTCATCCATAAATTATGTAAATCTCGAGTGCCCGATAGGTTAATTCATATTATCCGCGATTATCTCACTGATAGGACTTTCCGTTTTAAAGTGGATGGGGAACTATCCCCGCCCCACCCTATACGCTCAGGTGTGCCACAGGGCTCCATACTCGCGCCCTCACTATTCAACCTGTACATCACCGATCTACCTCGGTCTCCGGGGGTCGAGGTAGGTTGTTATGCTGACGATACAGTTATTTACACTTCCAGCTGGCGGTCGGACTTTCTTAGGAAACGCATCGAAAAAGCCGTTTGCAAACTCGGTGAATGGTTTCGTCGATGGCGGATAGAAGTTAATCCTGATAAGAGTGCCGCGATACTTTTCGACCCTTCGCGACGTAGTAATAACCTTGAGCCCATCAAGCTATATGAAGCCGATATACCGTGGGCCTGCGAGGTCAAATATCTCGGTGTTACATTAGATAAGCATTTAAAGTTCAAGTCACATATAGATAGAGTGCGAAACAAAGCCGCTATGGGCTTGGGTCGCCTCCATTCTTTGCTTTGTTATAAGAGTAAGATGTCCCTCAGACACAAGCTCACCTTGTATAAGACATGAATCCGTCCCGTGATGACATATAGCAGTCCCGTTTTTGCACATATTTCAAAAGATAATTTTCAAAAGTTACAGGTTCTCCAGAACCGCGTTAAAGTTACCGGTGCCCCATGGTACGTCCGGAATAAGGATCTTCACAAGGATCTGGAGATGCCTTCTATCTGGGCGTACATTAAATCCCTTACTAGTAGTTACTTCGAAAAAGCCGCGAATCATCCCAGTCCGTTAGTGGTATCTGCTGCAAAATACGAAACCGTACCTAACGCTGCTCTCTACAAAAGAACCCCCGCGACATATTTTTACCGATCCTCCCGATGAAATAACGGCAGCGAACGATCAGTACCAGCCTGTCTCTCCAAACAGAGTGTGTTCACGCCCACGCCCGCGTAACCACAGATCACGCCGCCGTGGTCTGGGGGTAAATTTCGCTCCCGCACACCAGATTAGGCCCCCCTCAGCAGCGACTCAAGCCTAGGTCCGTTCCCTCGGTGTGGAGCCCTTGAGTGCGCTGCTCGCGCGATACAGTGACACAAAAGATTTACATCACTGCTACAACACTACACGATCACCCCTACACACGTGCACGCCTATACGCTTACACATGAAAGTGGAAGGGTTTTATTTTTTCCTTTAATGAACTGAAAAAACTCTAAGTTTCCGATAAAAAAAATATATGGAGGGGTTGTTGAGACGTGTATGCTCGGTACACATATGCGTCTCAACAACTCAAACATATATGAATAGTTAGCTAGGTTAGCTAAGTTAGGTCGCGAGTTTGCATGTAACAGGCAACAGCCAAGCCGAGGTGTGCCGTGCACCCTTGAGCTAGTTGCTCAAATAAAATCGGCTGAGTGCCTTAAGCGCTCGCCTTAGTAGTTCGGTGAAGCTGTTAAGACCTTGCTAGGCCAATAGCGTAGTCAGTTCGAAAAAAAAAATTATTCTATTACTTATTCCAAGACACCTGCAATATTTTTTTTCATGAAAATTTAAATAGTACAGACACGTTAGATTTACATTCTTATCTATACTACTATATAAAGCTGAAGAATTTGTTTGTTTGTACGATTGAACGCGCTAATCTCAAGAACTACCGTTTCGATTTTATAAATTCTTTCGGTATTAGATAGCTCATTTATCGAGGAAGGTTTTAAGCTACATATCATCACGTTAAAATCAGATGGAGGTGGAGCGCCAATGTTTCGAATATGGTTTTTTTTTTTTGAAAGCTTCCGCTGCATGGTAGCGTTTACCCAAATTCCACGTGGACGAAGTCGTGGGCAGAAGCTAGTTTACTTATAAGATTTATATAGCAATAGAAATTTTACAGCATAATGAAAGGACGAGTCTATACGTCGTTTATCAGATTCCGTTAACCTGTGACAGAAATTAGTCGTATGCTTCGTTAAAAAGTTACTACATCTTATCTTGACAAGTTCCTGATTATTAAAATGATTCCAAATGTTATAACATCTCGTGAAATTGGCCTCGATATATACTAACAATTTAAAAGTATAGGCTTTTACCTGATTTATTTTTTCTAAATCCCATTCCGAAATAGTATTTAATTCCTAACAGCATTATCGTAAAGTACTATTTATTAATCACTTAGCAATGAACAATTACATAAATGAATTGTCAACGTTATGTGACAAGGAGTCATATATGTTTTATAGAGTATAGAACTCACATTACTCATTTGCCTGCTTGATCAGATCATACACACATGTACATTTAAAAAATAAACCTTTGATTATTAGTACACATTTTAATATTGTAATAAGGCTTAAGAAATATAGAAAAATGGGATCAGTAAAAGTTAATAGACAGGAATTCCTCTCAAAAAACATGTTAGAAGAAGAATATGTGAACATATATAAATTGATGACCTATGTGCAGATGATTCTAGGCTCATGCAGAGTTCATGTTAAAGACAGACTTATGACGTTACCGTCATTGTACCAAAAACTGTATACTATTTTGTGTATCGTAATCGCTATAGTGTTGAATGTATTGAAGGTTAAATTTAACTTCTCAACACTAGACGATAATACCACCATGTATTGTTTAATTGTATTTCTATCAGGTTTGGATGTTCTTTCACATATTTGTAACATTTTCCACGTGCGTTTCATAAATGGTAAATCGAATGTAGAGTTTTATATGAAATTACAAAATATAGACCGCATGTTGAAAATCGATAGAAATAAAATCATGAATACAATGTTAAACAGAGTAAATATCATTACCATTACATTTTATAGCCAGTCTGTTGACATTCATGTTGATTACAATTCTGTTTACAAATAATATAAATCTGTCGTCTCTTTGTTTCTTTGGTTCGATTTGCAACCAAATCACTTTTTTTATTAGAGATGATTAATTGCTCAAACATTGTACTTTTTTTCTTCGTTCGCATGTATTTTCTTAACTCAGTCATCAGAAACCATATTAACCCGATTGATTCGGAGGAACATTTCAACGCATTTGATAACATACTGGCAACAAAGAAAGGAATGAGACGTTTGGCGGCAAAAATTCACGATTTCAAATTCAGCGCCACAGATGTTTATTTAAGTGAATTATTTGATGGCTTCGAAAAATTCCAGAATATGTATAAATTTCAAGTGAGTTATTAGGCATATTTCCCATCCAACTATTTAGTACAATATTACAACTATATATATGAATTACATAATTTGTCTACTCCTGAACCCAATGACACTGATGTGTATTTCTGTTAATAATTCCAGGTTTTCTTATTCTGCTCCAAACTAGTTCTAATAACCCTACTCTGGTTCGAATATTGCATATTTGCTATTCAGAAAAATGTAAGTAGTACTTATGATATTCCTTCTAAGTGTTCAGACATTTATAGGTACATTAAATATGTACAAAATATTTATATTACGTCACTTAACTTTGAAATCTAGATGTAAAGACTTATGTTGTACCTATAACTACGTAGGTAGCAACTCGCCTACCAATTTATAAAATTATTTTATTATGTAGATAATATAGTTTATTATAATATTAACATTTGAACCAACCATTTTCAGCTGTTAAATTTAGCTGAAATTTTGCTATTAGCGTCGTACCCGGCAACTGATTTTTTTATCGCACTGTTTTTAAGTGTCCGGTGTGAAAAGTTTTTCAAAGAAGTAAAGGAATCGAAGTGTTTATGTATTGGTGTTATGTTGAAATATCAAGAAGGTAATCAATCATACTAATTTTCAAAATTTTAAATACCTTTTAATTTTCCACATGTGTCATTTGTTTGAGAATAGATTTTTGTAAAATCTTAATCCAGACTTTTACAGAATCGGCGATAGTAAAAGTTTTTACGGTCACACATATAGATGTTCATTAAAATAAAATATTCTTCATATATATAAACAATAACTATCTTTGGTTCTGTTTTCAAATAACAATATTGTTAACCGATATTTTATTTTTGTGTAAGTTTGGCCTGTAAGTGAAGCTGTAAAGACCTTACCAGGTCAACAGCATTTTCCTTTCGAAAAAAAAACTGTTGTGAGCGTTGTGAACGTCTAATGGAACGCGCCCCTAGTAGATTATTACTGTCATTGTCAAGTGAGTAACGGTATTACAAACTTCTTGATATAACTTTAATTGACTAGCAAGAAGGTGGTCATCTTGTTAAAACTTTCCTGGGAGTTTTTGTGGCAAGTCAGAATCCATGCTCTGTGGTACTATTTCCACAATAACCAAACTATATTACGTAAATCACCACCAACAACATTACACAATATAAGCCAAATAACACAAAATTATGGATAAGATATAAAGAGTTAATTATATTGTATATACCCGCTTGTTCGCGTCGCGTTTGTTGGCTCTTGCAAAAAAATATTGATAAAACCGTATAAAAGTGAACAATTGAAGTTTTAGTTGTGCTTAGTTTGGAGATAAGTGTTTGTTATTCATTGTGAACTAAAAATAATCAATAAATAGTGCTTAATCCAAGACTAAATTGATGTTAAAATATGTGTCTGACATTTTAAACAATTGTAGCAACCGGAAGCATATCTATGGCGCCACGGTACTGCCGTCGGAAATAATAGTACAGTAGTAGTCAAATGCCTAGTGCTGCCGCCGGAAGTGTTCGCCATAGCCAAGCCAAGCCATGCAACTACCTCACCCGCCAGTAGCGCCATCTAGCCAAGCCTTAGCCACGCCTTACGGTGGGGTAGGGGCAGCCAGCCATAAAAGGCCGTGCGTGCGTCGACTCGAGGCGGGATCGCCCGCATAGTCCTACGCGTTTGAGAACACTTACGCACGAGTTCCGCGAATCCGCTAGTTCTGCGCAACTATGCGCCGCACCAGCGCCTCTCCGTCGACTGACCGTCGTTGAAGGCCTTACAAGCTCTGCACAAAATTGATGGCAAGGCCTCTCAGCTGAAAGCAACTGGAAATTAGAAGCCCTAGTCACCACCCAAACTTACCGCCAACTGGCGTCAATGAAGCCTAGATCGCCCATCAGAGGTTGACGGGCGATAAATAAATAAATAAAAAGACACTCCCGTAGCGCGGGAGGCGAGTGAATTCTCCACAAGAGAGGCGACCCTAAAATGGATTCCCCGCACCCCTCTAGGGGGGCGCAAGATGACCACAGACGGACGGACTCGAGGCAGTGTTGCACTATATTTACGCGCGGTAGTTCTAGCCGTCTGTGTATTGATTTAGAAGTGGTCATAATGAATAAATGACGTGCTTATATACAAAGTGATATTTAATTTTATGTGTTCTTACACGTGATTATGGTATTTAAGTGATATACTTATGTACAAAGTGACGTTTAATTCTACGCGTTCTTACAATCGGAAGTGGGATAATAAAACCCAACTACGATGAAAAGCTATTACGCATCAGTTTACGCATCTGTGTCTACTCGTTCCCGGCCTTGTGACTGGGACATGGAGTCCTCCACCAGTACGCCAGAACCTGTTGACAGCGCCCACGAATCTGATGAGAATGAAGAGAAGCCTTGGAAAAATTAAGACTGAGGCCGTGACTAAGCGCCTATGGCCGACCAACGCGTCCGTTCTATGTGGTGCATAAGAAGTAACAACAGTCTACGTGAAGTCCTATGTACACCCACACAAGGGATCCAATGTCATCACCAGCAAAGGGAAGTTCAATTTAGATTGCAGCTTAACTAGGTTGATATACTTTTTACATGTACCTCATTCAATTTCCAGTCTCCATTGACTACGACCTGCCCGAAAAGGTGGCCTCCCGGGACACGTCATCAAGCTCGACATTTTGAATGTCGGGGCGTCTCCTTTTGCCTGCCAGCGCCTTGGAAAAATTAAGACTGAGGCCGTGACTAAGCGACTATGGCCGACCAACGCGTCCGTTCTATGTGGTGCAAAAGAAGTAACGACAGTCTACGTGAAGTCCTATGTACACCCACACAAGGGATCCAATGTCATCACCAGCAAACGGAAGTTCAATTTAGATTGCAGCTTAACTTGGTTGATATACTTTTTACATGTAGCTCATTCAATTTCCAGTCTCCATTGAGTACGACCTGCCCGAAAAGGTGGCCTCCCGGAACAAGTCATCAAGCTCGACATTTTGAATGTCGAGGCGTTGTATCGTCTTGGCCACAGTCGAACGCTGCTAGTGGTACCTTTGCCAATGTCAACGGCGGTCTCTGCCAATGTCAACGGCGGCCTCTGCCAATGTCAACGGCGGCCTCTGCCAATGTCAACGGCGGCCTCTGCCAATGTCAACGGCGGCCTCTGCCAATGGTCTGTGTATTGATTTAGAAGTGGTCATAATGAATAAATGACGTGCTTATATACAAAGTGATATTTAATTTTATGTGTTCTTTTACACGTGATTATGGTATTTAAGTGATGTAAACTGGATAATTTCTAATGTAGAAATATAGAGACAACTTTTGAATTATTTAAATTATTGAATTTATTTTTTACATTGCTTTAAACGAAATCTTCCTGAAATTTTCCGGGATGATCAAAATTTTAAATTATGACCTTCACTTTATTATCACTGAAGCACTTCACTGATCTATTATGAAGATCGTACCATTTTCTAATGTTTTATATTCATTCTTTGTTAATTTGACTGTTTCATTGCGTCTATCTGCAGTTTTTGTTACATTACTGATTGTAAAATTATTGTGACTCATCGGAATTTCAATTTTGCACTAAAATTACTAATTAGTTGATAGAAGTTACGATCTTGGGTGGGGCAACCAAATTATATTTTTCCGCTGAAGGTCAATAACAAACTCGCTGTAATTGGATTTTATTAAAAAGCGGAGAATATATTGTTGCTGATAACATTGAAAGTAACTCTATACAGCAATAAGAAAATGACATAATTATTTTAGTTTTCCATGCAATCTATATTTGTTTAGTTGGGATTGCTTGTTTGATAGTTGGTACCATCTCTTTATTGCAAGACAGCATGATCCCATCCATCATTTGCTAGCATGGTCCCATCCTCCATTGATAGTCTGATCCCATCCCCCGGTGATGGCTTTTATCCCAGTTTGCAGAACGTTTGTTCAAATGGCGGTTTTGCAATTGAGCAGCGTGGTCCCATCCTCCATTGATAGCCTGATCCCATGCCCCGGTGATGGCTTTATCTTAGTTTGCAGAACGTTTGTTCAAATGGCGGTCTTGCAATGGAGCAGCGTGGTCTCATCCTCCATTAGCAGAATTGTCCCATCCTCCAAAATTCGGGCGCGAAGTACCACTAGCAACCACAATTAGCACCACTAGTCCGACAGACGAGGCCGTTTCAATTCTCGCCATCTTCCTGTAACATTAATGAAACGCTCTTAGTACACTATATCACAATTCAACACACACTTAGACGGCAAGATTCACTAACATCAACTATAAAATCATTCTAAAGAACTATATACTCTACTCTATCCTAAATTCTAAGAAACTTTTTTGAAACTCACTATAGAATTATAATTTAACATCAAATCATACAAAAAAATTAACAAAACCATAGAAAATAAAGTACTTGTGAACGAGTCAGCGGCTAGAATACTTCTGAATAAATCTGGAAGGTGGGACCGTTATTTATACTGCCGAGATATGTTTATCAGTCTGGCCGGTAGCCAATAACGTGAATTTATTTTAATGCTATTTAAAGTGTATTTTCAAGTATATATTTACATTTTATTGAATCCCAAATCATTTATAGGACACGTAAAGCATTTGCAAATCAAATTTACAAGGAATTTCTAGAAACAGTAGAGTAATGACTGGAAAATTTTAAATTGTGTCGCAGTTTCATACAGTAAAAATTTTTTTGTATTTGTGTTAAAAACGATTTTTGTTAGTTTCATACAGTAAAAAAATTTGTGTATTTGTGTTAAAAACGATTTTTGTTAGAATCGATTGTGTTGATTTTTTGTGTTGAATTGACACTGTAATGAGATATTACTTGAAAAAATAGTAAAAAATGCTTAACCCTTGGTCATATATTTTTTAATTTACTCCATTTACATTACCACAGACACGGAAGAAAGCCCAAAGCTTTGTATCAATCGAAAGTATTTTTAAAAAATTATTTAGTGGTCTAGTATGGGGTCAAAATAAAAAAAAATGAGGTATAACTTGAAAAAATAGTAAAAATGCTCAACCCTTGTTCATATATTTTTTAATTTATATTTTTTTTTTCTATATACAAATTCTGACACAAATTTAGTGTTGAAAGTTGTAACATATTGTAATTTTACAGAATGTTTTTTACTGTGCTGTGTCCGTTGAAAGACGTGCTATCGGGTCATTAGTAACCCTTTGCTCACCTAAGTATATCTAAACGACTTTGTTGTTTACTTAAATGAACTATATTGATAAGCGCTTATGAAAGAAAAAGACGTATGCTTAGGCGCCATCTAGCTTCCACGTCACAGTTTAATTAGCAAAATTATCGACCGTAGATCTTATGGTTTTTTTATTGGTTATAGAACCCCCACGGAAAAAATATATATCCCAGGATATATCATGAGAGACATATCCGGGAATGTATTCCGGGATATAATATTTTTGCCACCAGATATTATATCCTGGGATATATGCCGGATATATCTCTCAGGATATATCCCAACATATGTATTTTTTCCGTGGAGGAAAAAGGGAAGTATGTAGAGTGTATAATAATTTGTGCAAATAATACAAAATAATTAGATTCATATTTTTGTTTAAAATACTTATGATGTGCATTAACTTAATGGGACATTGTTATTATGTAGTTCAGGGAAATACCGATGTTTTATATAGAAAATTAACACAAATATTATAGAACTGCCTACAAAAATTCCGATCATTGTTAAAACTAACCAAAGAATTGGCATATTTGAATCAGCTGTCTTAATTTTCTTATCTAAAACGGTCTCTGTAGATTCTTCAAAGACGAAATCATTTTCGGGAGTGGTTGAAGATGACACTTTAGACTCTTCAGACCCTACAGTTTCTTCAGTGACTTCGTCAGAGTTATGGTCGTGCTCATTTGTTTCTTCATCATGAACTTCTTCAGAAGGTCCATGCCCAGAGAATTCAACGTTGAAGTCACTGTCAGTAGTCGTTGAAGTCGACTCTTCAGGCACTTCAAATATATCGTCAAAGTAATGGTCGAGCTCGTTTGTCCTTTCACCATAGTATTCTTCACTGGAATCACTTTCGATAGTCGTTGAAGCTGACTCTTCAGATACTTCGTAGGAGTAACGGCGGGTTGTATTAACGGTTGATTTGATAACTGCTGAATCAGAATCTGACACTTCATCAGGTACCTTTTGACCCCCTAGAAATAAACAGTACCTATTAGCCCCTACTTTGGCTTCTTAGACCATCAAAGCCTAAAGTTATATTAAAAATATCAATTCAAACTTACCCGAGACACTTAAGATTGCAACGAACAAAATGATACTTTTACTATCACCTAACATTCTCACTGTGTAGATAATGACTGAGATTCCAAAGTCTCGTCACTACTTTATGTATCATCTTCTAATACAGATAATCTCGAACTTTGGCCTTGTCTTTTCGTAATAATGGCCAGTTGATAGTTTGTTATCTATTTTTGTTAATTGAATTCGAAATAATTATTTATTGACAATAATAAGAAAAAGTACAAAAAGGTTTAGTCTGTATTATGACCTCTACATTAAACATATCCTTATATCTATAACAAAATTTAGTTGTTATTTCGTAGCTTTTTACATTTTTCCATAAATTCCATGATTTCTTCTTTCTCTTCCTCTTTCTTTTCAGCTTCACGAAGTGACACATTTGCTAAAGAAATCCAGAACGCCCCAAAAAGGCGGAAAGACCAACCGTGGACGGTATACAACATGTACGCATTAGCAATAACATCCAGGAAAAATTTAACCACCTGCAGTAACATGAAAAGTCCAGCAAGCCCAGCAAAGACACATCCGAACAAAGAAAATGGGGTCCAGATTGTAGACCATAAGTCCGGAAACATTTGATTCAACACATAGTTCGACAATGACTTTTCGATAGAAATAGGTCCTTCCATGTTCCATGTTGTTGGAGAACTGTTGAGACAGCGTCTCTCTGATAGCCACCTGATCAACGGGGAACATAATGGTCTCTCTCAACAAATCCAAGTCTTTATTCGAGTAAATTCCGGAGTTCCCTAGATTATTGACTTTCCGATAACTCCAGGTCATTTTTGCAATTTGTTTTAGCCTTAGAGGCTCCTTAACCGCCTCAAGTTGTGGTTTGTAGACATACCATTGATTCTTTATCTTATATTGCTCCTTCAGAGCGC
>JACEII010000018.1:7669364-7684775 GCA_014332785.1 Antheraea mylitta
AGTCGCTGCTATTGCCAAAGTATTCGCTAAAATCTTCTTCTCTAGTCTGCAATGATGCTGCATTACGTCTGAATACAGCGACTTCATTTCAGTTCTGATGTGTCTCTCAACATAAACAAATTTTAAATTGATATATTGGAATACATCCATATTGTCGGTGTGTTTTTCTACAATGTTTGCTTTTTTCAAGTGCTCCAAATTATTACTGTCGACAATAAGCAATTTGGGAGAGTCAGTTTTCAGCAGTGTCATGTTGCATGAAGTTTCCAATCCAGCTACTGTGAAAGAGAAAGTAGTCCCCATAGCATTGGCAGTGTAGACCGTTTCGTCATCAGACTTCATCTTGGTGGCTGGGCCTTCGAATAATTTAGTGTAGGAATGGCTACCGCAATTTTTCTTCGGAAGTGAATCCCAAAACGTGTATCCACTCTCGAGGTCGATGCATTCCCCCTTGCTAAGCTTGCAGGGAACTCCTGAAGGTAGATAAACTTCATCGTCTTCAACTTTAACCGATGCTCGTTCTGATTTTAAGGTGATAGTCACGCTACCTTTCGCAGCAACGTTTTTCCAAGATCCAAACATATCTTTGTATTCGGCGCCACTACACGCACCGTCATTGTCAACCGTACTAGCAAGTGTAAGACTGCGTTGATTGAGTTCATTCAGCTTAGATTATCTATGGTAATCCTTTTGAAGTTTAGCGAAAGAGTTTCGACTGCTTTGACGCAATCTTCTTTGGAAATTGACTCGATGTATGAGTGAAATCCTTCGGACACAATAGAACTATGTGAGGACATTCCGCAGTTGAAGATAATCCTCTTGACATTGTAAGGTATGTCATAACTAATGTATAAACATGTAGGTACTGATAGATACGCGTGATTTTGACAGTTGTAAAATAAACGGTTTAAAAACAGAGTATCAACAAGCTGCGTTATTTTTATCTGGGATCTTAGTTATTAATAAGAATAGAAACCCATCAGAAATCTCGCAATACGTCAGACATCTACTTTGCACTGATGAATTTGTACGTGATCAAATTCGTTGAGTTGAAGTAATGCGATTCGTTCCTCAGATATTTCTACATTGTCTGTCTTGAGATCACATTCGTCTATATCAAGAAGGGATATAGTGGTCATATTTGTAACTGTACTGCTACAGTCGTATGCAAATAGGGTATCTGCAGGTTGAAATCGTTTAGTTATGAAGAAACCTAGTAGTCCCAGATCTGAAACAATGAAAAAAAGTTATGGTTTAGAGTCGAAATCAAAGCTTATTTCTTTACTTTGGGCTTTGGGGCGTGCAATTTAATGTCCAATAAGTTATTGTATTTGAATAACAAGGATGTACTTACAGGGAACAAAGAAATTAGCACGGAACATGATGATTGCTGGTAGTGCGACTCTTCCAACTGACTGAGTAGGACTGAACTCTTGATGAGCTTGTAGGTTGTTTTATACTATCGTCTATCATTACTCCAACTGTCACGTGATCTCATCAACAAACAACAAAGAGACACGAATTCCAGGACTTTTAACTAACAACAACTAATCTTCTCTCTTTACTCGTTCTCTTGTCACAGACTTTTCTTCATCCTTCGGGTATGAAACAACAACTTTCAGATCCTGATGTCTCCGAATCACTACCCAGTTGTCCGGAACGCAGACGTAGTCATCAATCCTTTCAAAAGGTCGTGCAATAAATTGAACGACACTGAATTTCTTTCTATCACCTATACTACTTGGTATCTGAAACAATATAAAACATTTGTTCAAACATCGAGTAAGTCAGTAAAACCGATACGCAATTCACAGTTCCCACCCAAGCGAGCCTCAGCGAACACAAATAGCTGATAAAATAGCCATTAGCTGATTATTCATTAAAATTAATATATTTAAAAACTCACCGACATGATAGTGTAATCTCTACAGCAAACTTCAAATAATTTCATCAAAATAGCCAAATTATTTCTTTTTCTTTCACTTTATCTTTTATCTGCGACTGCTCATGAGTCAGTTTGTGGCGTGACTGAACTTCCTATAATACTTACTATACTCTTTGGACTGAACCATACCAGTGCCACTTCCATAGAACGACACGAAATAAAAACAATGTATGGAAGCTAACGCAATCTTCTGCTAAGGGAACACAAACTTATTAAATACTCACATAAGAGCAACTAGATGGCATTGGCTATTTTATAGCAAAATTCTAGGCCTCAAAATAATGCCCTGTAGTATATATAAAATTTGTATATTTATTTGACTGTGAATTTTACGCCTTTGTAACATTATATATTAAAAAAACATAAATGAATTTTTCAGTTTCTTTTTTAATCTTCATTATCTTTGCTATAAATATGTTTGCCAGTATAAAAAATTGTCTTTAATTTCGAGGGAAAATAGACGCTAAAATATATAGATGCTAAAATACAGTTATTTAATCTGGCCCAATAACAGAAAACAAATTACGCACAATGCACATCAATAATAATATTTTACAGATCTAAAATTGTTTTCCTATTTATGTCCGGGTGGTCCCGAATCCATAAAAAAAAAAAAAAAGTAACGAAAACATTCTGATAGTTACTACTACTACTACATTTTACAAAATTATACAAAAAATACGAAAATCAATAGATTATGCTAGTTACTAAATACAAAACAATTGAATACCATCACCATTGAAATATTTGCTTACATTTCGCTAAAGTATGTATATCTAAATCACTCGCGTTATTATTGTATGCTCTACACATTCTGTATAATGGATTTGATGCATAAAGAGACATTATTTAAGCAATATGGAAATTAGAAGATATTTTGATTTCGACTAACTCTTGTGATTATGATTAGTTGGCTTAACAACTCTGATGTATTCCATTTGCAATTGATTATTTTGTGTAGGATGGAATAAGAGGTTAAGGTACGCTTGGATGACAATGTTTTTACCCCAAAATATTTTAGCCTAGTATCATATAACGGTAGGTTGCTTCTCAGTCGAAATTTTGAAGCTAAATAACGTACCAAATGTGTTTAGATAACTTTCATCCCGTCAGTGTGGACGAACCATACCACCGAACAATATTATGTAGTTTTCAATACTTTGAATTATATTGTGGCCCTTCGTGAAATTTTTATTGTCATCATAAGTCTATTATATTTCTGTAGAAGATTTATTTTTCTCTACTTAATCCACATTACTTACATCTCAAGAATTCGTTTTTATTGAGATAATCTGCATCGAGTATTGTTAATAAAAGATGTCTTTTCGGAGAAGGGTCTGGATTAGTACCTAAATTCATGTTCAAATGCAAAAACGTAAAAGAAAAAGATATAAATGAGTACAATATTACACCATTAATTAAAAACAAAAAACTTTCGATCGCCAACTTTTAACAGTTCCCGCCGTTTTATGGAGGATTTTACAGAAATTTTGATGTTTCTCATATTAAGGCGTTGGCAACACTTTTAACGTACATACAAATGACATAGGTTTTCAAAAGGGATTTTTTGGCGGGATTTTAGTCTGTCATGTAGTGGATTTTATATTTTATTCATAATCTTGTGTTATTTGACTATATATTGTGTAAATTTGGTGGTGTTTTACGTAATATAGTTAGTTTATTATGCATAAGTGAAGTGAATGGAAAATAATAACACGGAGCATGAAATTCTGAGATGACATCATCAAGATCATCAGATGACAACACATCTTGTTAGAATATGGTTTCACACGATGCTTAATATTGGAATGATCACACGAAGTTTGTGATATTATTGACTACGTGACAATGGCAGTAATAAGCGGAAAGATTGATTGCCAAAACGAAAGTTAAAAAAAAAAGTTTTCAAAATTTTTTCATAACTTGCAAGAGAGCAAAGAGAGCTTTAAAAAATTTAGGTTTACCGACGGATGAGTGGAGCTATATTTTATTGTATATATCTCTAACTAAATTACCGGCAGATATTAAAACACGGTTTGGGCAGTTACACGGTGGGAGTAATATTAATTTACCTACATTTAACGAACTTATGCAATTCTTGTCTAATGAGTGCAGGCTATTGGAAACGGCGGTAGACCCCGGTTTAGTTAAATCGGTCAAGGTCACACGGACTCGGAATGTATTAAATGTGACGCATAATAGTAACGAACGTAAACAATATTCAAACGGTAACAATAAAAGTTCTTGTTCATATTGTAATTTACCACGGCATTTTATTGAACGTTGTTACAAATTTAATAATTTGAAAGTTGAAGATCGCAAACTTTTTATTTTAAATAATAATTTATGTTTTAAATGTTTCGCGCGGCATCTTGCATCTTCGTGTGGTTTAAATAAATATTGTGGGAATTGTGGCCATAATGGTCATAACACATTGATTTGTGCAAAATATATAAGACGTTCGGTATCACCGAATGATTCCTCACGGAATATACGGGCTTCTAATACGGTTAGGTATGACGGAAACAGACGGAGCGAGACCGCGCGGCATCGTCGCCGGAGTCACGAGCTCGATCGTGCGGCGGTGCTCGGTCGCTCGTCAGGCCATCGAGTGCGGCGGACAGCGGATGACTCAGCGAGTAGCGAAGCGTCGAATGCGCGTCATAATGCTTCTGCTCGTAATAATAACGCTTCACGTAGTGTGAACATTACGCGGCGCGGCTCTGCTAGCCCTCCTGCGCTTTGTAGTCGTGAAGCATAGCAATTACAGGGTTAGAATAATATCGCAGCGGTACCCAAACTTACGAATAATATAATTTTACCTACGGCAATAATTGAGATTAAAAAATCGGACGGATTATTTTTAAAAGCGCGTGCCTTATTGGATCTCGGTTCTCAATTAACAATTATAAAAAGTAGTTTGGTGTCGGATTTAAATTTGAAGCAATATTATTCTCACATTCCTTTAAGCGATGTATCCGGAAATATTTCCAACAGTAATAGTTTGGTTTCATTTGAGTTTAGACCAGTGCAGACTGGGAAACCATTACTAAATGTCACGGCTGTAGTGTTACGGAACCCTACATCTTATTTAATTAATTAATTTAATATTTCGGTGGAAAATTTAAAATTATCGGATGATGGATCATTAAATCACTCTCACGTGGATGTGATTTTCGGATGTGACATTTTAGGTGACATATTGCTAGATAAAATAAATCTTAGTTCGTATGGCATGTACGCTTTAAATACGATTTTTGATTTGGTGGTTTTCGGTCATGCGCATGGACGATCCTTGAGAGACAACGACAGCGCTTTGGTTTATGGAGTATCCCTTCTCGAGACTGTCGAACGGTTTTGGCACGCGGAGGAACCACCAATTTAAAAAATTAGGGATCCTCTGGACGTGAAATGTGAAAATTTATTCACCTCCACTACGGTTCGCGGTTCAGACGGCAAATACATGGTACGGCTACCACTTTTACCTAATCATCGGCGTTTAGGAAATATTCAGCATAAAGCCTTAAGGCAATTTTCGGCACTTGAACGCGGAATGGCTCGGCAGCCTGAATTTCGGGAAAAATACGTTGCGTTCATGGAAGAATATCTTAAGCTCGGTCATATGGAGATCTAGGATTTTAATTTAAATTGCGGAGAGGAATCTTATATCCTTATCCACCACGGGGTATTTAAAGACGGTAAAATACGTGTTGTTTTCAATGGTAGCGTGGAAACAAATACGGGGGTCACTTTAAATGACTGCTTGTATACAGGAGAACGGCTGCAAAGTGATATCACGGCTATTATTTTAAATTTTCGTGTGCCTCGGGTTGTCTTTACAACAGACATACGCATGATGTTTCGGCAAACTTGGATCCATCCGGATGACAGAAAGTATCAATTGATTTTTTGGAGAGCTTGTACCACAGACCCGGTAAAACTTTATCAGCTGACGACGAACACGTACGGTTTTAAGTCTAGTCCTTTTGTAGCAATTCGGTGCCTTCAGCAGTTAGCTCAGGATGAAGGACATAGGTTTCCACGAGCGGCTCGGTTGCTGCAACAGAATAGTTATGTGGACGATTTAAACGGCGGAGCTGATACTTTGCAACAAGCTCGCGAACTAAAAGACGAGCTCATAGCACTCATGAACACGGCCGGATATGAGTTGCGAAAATGGTCTTCCAATGTCCCTGAGCTTTTGGACGGTTTGCCAGGTAATCATTTGGAGACTCCTAGGTCTTTTAATAGTGCTGACGGTCCAGGGTTTATTAAAGTATTAGGTATACAATGGGATCCGAGATCAGATAGTTTCACCTATCGTTTGAATTTACCACTCAAAGAAGATAAAATTACTAGGCGGAGCATTTTATCTATAGCGGCTCGGTTGTATGATCCGTTAGGTTGGATTAGTCCGGTTATTTTTAGATTTAAGCTGTTACTTCAGGCTTTAATTAGCATCGCGGCTAACAAAAAGATCGACTGGGATGCTCAAGCACCCGACCATATAGTACAAGATTGGTATGGTATTTTATCGGATCTACACCACCTGGAACGGCTTTCGGTTGGACGGTGTTTAAAGCCTGTAAATGACGCACGGTACTCCTTACATGGTTTTTGCGACGGATCATCCATGGGTTTTGCGGCTGCGGTTTATCTTAGATCGGAGGATTCTGTCGGTGTTACCAGGGTACGTTTGCTAATGGCTAAGTCTAGAGTAGCCCCCCTAAATATTCAACAAACGGTACCAAAACTGGAACTCAACGGTGCGGTATTATTAACGAAACTCCTCAACCATGTTGTTTCCACCATAAAACCTCAAATTGAGTTTGAGGATGTAGTAGCTTGGTGTGACAACACCATAGTTTTGTCATGGCTGCATACACCACCACATAGGCTTCAGGTTTTTGAAGGGAATCGGGTGTCTCAGATAAATTCATGTGAAGTTCGGATCTCTTGGAGACACGTACCAGGAGAATTAATTTGTGCAGATATAGCTTCACGGGGAAGCAAAGCGGAAGAATTATTGAACCCTTCGTTGTGGTGGGGACCGGATTGGTTATGCCAAGCTGCAGAAAGCTGGCCTCGGGATTGTTTGGACTATCCTATGCAATCATTACCCGGTCTTAAACCTGTGGTTAATATTTTTGTAAAGTCGGATTTAGATTTGTTTAATCGGTACAGTTCCTTTGATAAACTCATTAACGTTACGGCATATTTATTAAGGTTTCGGTCAGTCGGAGTTATAACGGTTCAGGAACGCAGGAAAGCAATTCTTAAATTAATAAAATTGGTTCAAATGGAATGCTTTTCTGAAGAATTTTTGGCGGTTCAATCGGGAAAAGATATTAAATCGGCACTCAAGCGGTTACATTTATTTATTGATACGGATAATTTATTAAGAGTAGGCGGCCGGATTAAGGAATCTACTTTGCCTTATAACGCAAAGTATCCTATTTTGTTACCCGGTAAACATCGGTTTACGGAATTATTGGTTACACATTACCACGAGGTTAATTGTCATGTTGGATCAAATACCTTAGCGTCAATTTTGTCACGAACTTATTGGATCACTTCAGTTCGGCGGATAACACGACAGGTAACATTTCGGTGTATAAAATGTTATCGGTCAAAAGCTCGTTCTACTCAACCCTTTATGGGAGATTTACCGGCGGATAGGGTAACAGGAGTTAGATCTTTCATCGGTGTAGGAACTGATTTTGCAGGTCCATTTTATATTAAAAGTAGCTCACTTCGGAATGCAAAACTCCAAAAATGCTACTTATGTGTTTTTATTTGCTTGTCCTCTAAAGCGGTTCACTTAGAGGTCGTGAGCGATTTGTCGGTGGAAGCTTTTATAGCTGCCTTTACTAGGTTTACTTCTCGTAGAGGATTACCCTCTTTAATGAGATCGGATTGCGGTACAAATTTCTCGGGATCGGATAAATAGCTTAAGGAATTATACGTCTTTTTAAATAACAATAGCTCAGGCATAGAGAACCAACTAGCAAAGCGGCACATAACGTGGTTATTTAACCCCCCGGCGAGTCCTAATTTCGGAGGACTGTTTGAGGCGGCCGTTAAGTCTGCAAAGACTCACTGCCGGCGAGTTTTGGGTGAAACGCGACTCACCTTTGAAGAGCTTACCACCTTTTTCACCAAGGTGGAAGATGTGTTGAACTCGCGTCTTCTGTGCCCCTTGAGTACGGATCCGGCGGATTACGATGCCTTAACTCCGGGTCACTTCTGGATCGGACAACCTTTAGTAGCGTTACCGGAGTATCCATACATTGACGTCAACATCGGTCGGTTAAGTCGGTATCAACAAATCCAAAAGTTATCACAGCATTTTTGGAATAGATGGCGTAATGAATATTTACATACTCTACAACAACGGTATAAATGGACCTCACAGACACCTTCCCCAAAATTAGACGACCTGGTTTTAATTAAAGATGAGAATCTTCCCCCACTTCAATGGCGTCTCGGTCGGTTAATTAAACTTCATCCTGGTAAGGATAATATAATAAAGGTTGCAGAAGTGAAAACCCAGTCAGGGATTATTATGCGCCCTGTCTCTAAATTATGTAGGCTCCCAATGCCTGACTAGGAACCAAGTTTAGCGCTTGGTTGGCGGGGGGGGCGGGAGTGTTCAGGCATAAATTGGTTGGGGGTAACCAAAATTATTTTTATTTTTTTGACACATTGTTTGTCAACGTACAATCGGAGATGACGGGTCACTTGCGCTTGTACGACGGTCTTGCACGACGGCACTTGGTCGGAACCCGCGCTTAAATTCGGATTCACGGCACACACGGCGGTCCGGAATTGTGTTTTGTGATTGTATAAGAGTTCTTTTGGATAACTGGTACTCTCACCATCGGCAACGGCGGCGGAGAAGACATTATATCAGGTGAGAGATCTTTTATCCCGGTTATAAAGAAAATACTTTCGGCATACATTTTGAAGGGGTATCTGCCTCCAGCCAATTTTACAATATACAGTCCACTACCTAGGCTAGGTACCCCGATCAGTGTGGGTGTGGTGGTTGCCACCCCAGACTACCTGTTTCTTTTCGTATTCTTTAATAATTACAGGTCCATTACATCATTTTCCCAAACCAAGATGGCCTCATACGGAAAAATTCAACATATGGAAAGCTGTACTTGATCAAAGCACTCAAGAAAAAGGGGATAATTATATACATAATCAAGTTCGATTATGTTATAGACACTTTGCGCGTTGCTACAGCTTACCTAGTAGGCTTCTTACAAAAAATGCAATTCCAACTTTGAATCTTAGTAAGTTACTTTTTAATATAAATATAAGCATCAGAATGTGCATAAGTTTATTATTATTATTTTAATTATACGTTATAGGATCATCATTACAGACACATATTGCAGAATCAGCAATGATGCCTGAAATTATTGCGATACCTACAACTTCTAGCACATGCCAAGAACTTCAACCAACTGGTATGTGAATAAAAACCATTTGTTGATAACGCTTTTGATTTAATTAGATGGGGAAATGAATATGCTATGATGAATATTATAATTTTAAATAATACATCTTACTTGTTAAATTTTATTATTTTTTCAATTTTATTCCCTCGTACAAAGTTCTTGTAATAGCCTGGATTATACTAAATTTAAAATAGTGTTATAAAATATTTAAATAGTTATATTTAATTCTTTAAACCATTATTCATTATGTTTTAATTTATGAGAATGCATAGTGTTCTAATTCACTCATCATAGCCTAGCTGAAAATAAAAATAATAATCATTTCATCATGCTTCTAATTTATTTTGTAACTTTAAGGCTTTAAAAGGGTGTGGTAAGGTTTTTTTGGAAATATCATTTTAAGTTAAATATATATGAAACAAGCCAGGGTCATTTACAAGAGATCTGATTCAAACACTGACTTTTAATAAGCTACTGTTTTAATAAATAATATCATATAACACTAAATTTTATTGTTATCATCTTAAATATTTATTACAGAGAGGCCATTACAAGTACAAGTAAATAGAGTGGATAATACAGAGATAATGCCTCAAATAATAGAGATACCGCCTACTTCAGGGACATCTCAGGATTCTTCACTCGGGACCTCTTATAAACCAAAAATTGGTGTTAAGAATTGTATGTTTTAAATGTTATTGTTTGATTATAATGATATATTAAAAACAAGTAGTAATAATGTTTAATATATGCTAATAATACATAGATATTCCAATCTTTGGGCACTACCCTTCTTTGATAATATTTTTTATTAATTATATTTATAATATATTAATACTGAAAGTCAACTTCATAAGTATTCATCATTTTAAATCTATTCTATACATATAATCTAAATGAAGTATTCCAAATGATGTATGTAATATCAAAACATAAAGTATACATGTTTTAGATAACAATAATGCAATTTTTAAAATTTTTGTCCGTCTGCCTGTCTGTCTGTTTGTTCCGGGCAATCTCCGAAACGACTGGACCGATTTTCACGAGAACTTCAGTGGCAGATTGCTAAAATTACAGCTGGTTACTTAGGCTACTCTAAATTAGACTAGCTGTTGCCCGCATTGCTATCTCCAAAATGGTCAGACCAATTTTCACGGAATTTTCACCGACAGATAGCGGACTTTATAAGAAGTAAATTAGTCTATTTTAATTTAGACTAACTTTTAACCGTTGCTTTGCCCGCATCACAATCTCCAAAACGATTAAACCGATTTTCACTAGTTTTGATCGGCAGATAGCAAACGTCATAAAAAGTAATTTAGTATATTTTAATTTAGACTAACTCTTAACCGTGGCTTTGTCCGCATCACAATCTTCAAAATGATTAGACCGATTTTCACTAGTTTAGATCGGCAGATAGCGAACATCATAAAAGTAATTTAGTATATTTTAATTTAGACTAACTCTTAACCGTGGTTTTGTCCGCATCACAATCTTCAAAATGATTAGACCGATTTTCACTAGTTTAGATCGGCAGATAGCGAACATCATAAAAAGTAATTTAGTCTATTTTAATTTAGACTAGCTCTTAACCATGGCTTTGCCCGCATTACTATATCCGAAACGAATAGACATATTTCACTAGTTTTTACTGTCAGATAACGAACATCATAACAAGTAATTTAGTCTATTTTAATCTAGACTAGCTCTTAACCGTGGATTTGCCCGCATCACCATCTTCAAAACGATTAGACCTATTTTTACGGGACTTTCATCGGTCGATAGCAGATATCTTAATGAGTAATTTAGTCTAATTTTATTGAGACTAGCTGTTAACCATAGCTTCGCCTGCAGTGCTATCTCCATAATGGTTGGACTGATTTATCGGGACTTACTGATAGATAGCTGCCCTTATAGAAAGTAATCTCGCTTATTCTATTTTAGACTAGCTGTTATCCGCGACTTTGTCCGAATTAAATACAGTAAAAATATGTTGTTCTCTATAAACATGTGTGTAAAACGTGCGTTGTACTGGACTCCCAAGAATAAATAAAATTTAAAGTCATATATTTGTATATAATGTATTTTGAATTATATTGTCTCTTTGGTCATTTTGTCGGCTATTTTTTTTATTTCCCGTGCTTTCGTTTACATAACTCAGTAACTATAGTTACATAAGAATATTGTATCGAGTTCAGTGAGCACTATTTAAACTGTCGAACATTAAAAACTACTTAGAGAGTTATAAAGTTTTTGTCTTCATTTTTTTTTTTTTTTTTTATTTATTATAACTATTACAACACAGCTCTTATAATTCTACAATTATATTTAATAACAACTATAATTAACAGAACCTAAAATATTATAGTCTTCGTCAATCACCTAGACCGCTCTGAATATAGCCCAAGTTCGGGGTAACGCATAAATAAATCAGCATTTTTTTATAGACACATGTAATATAATACGGTTTGATATATCTCTGAGCATCCATAGATACGTGGCGGTCAAAATGTTTGGCGAAAAATATACATTATGTCTTAATAATAGGTAGTGAAATAATTATTACAGAGACCTTTTCAAAAATTCCAATAAATATATCATTACATTAATGAACGAGTTGTAGAGCTAAGTTTTTTTATATTATTTGTTTTGTAGTACCTGTACTAGGCCTAGCCTGTATCACAGGTACTACCACTTTCTATTTTCATACAACTGAACTATTGCACTGTAATGTGATGTAGTGTTATGTTATTATTTCGTTATTGCAAATAGATTTTCTGTCTGATCGTACGTTAACGTCAGAAGCCACTGTGTAAGGTATGATTTCAAATTATATTTAGGCTTACATGTTAAGTCAAAAAGTCTATTAATTCGGTTATACAAATAAGGACCTAAATAGTACTGAAATTTTCTTAAGAAAATTGTGTTATGGTGTGGAACATCATAAACATTATTTTTTCTCAAGCTAGTATTGGGATTGGTATTATAGGGTTTGGCATGTTGACGCATTATAATTTCTCTAATAAAAAGTTGTCTGACCGTCAGAACGCGACATTCGGTGTACATTTCTGTTGTGGAAAACCTATAGGGCTTGAAAGAGATTACCTTTAATAAAGCTCTTTGTGATCTTTCTAGACGGAGCATTAGAGTTTTACGCGCCCCTCCCCAGGCCGTGATACAGTAAGTTAAGAGAGATTGGGCTAATGCATAGTAGATGGACCATATTAATACAGCGTCACAAACATGTCGTAGGATTTTAAATACATAAATCAATTTTCTAATTCTTCCACATAGTGCATTAATTTGATGTGTCCATGTAAGTGTCTCATCAAGTATTATACCTAGATATTTAATACTCCTAACACGTTCTAGATTCCCGCAGTGGCAAGTATGGTTAGATGAGATATTCGTAATATTGCAGCAGTGTGCCTTAAAGGCAATTTCGTGGTCATGCGGTATTTGGGCGTGATTTATAGCAAAAGTTAAATATTTGGTTTTTGATGTGTTTAGTGTAAGAATGTTACACCTGAGCCAATTTGAAACAATTGCTAGACCTTGCTCAGCATGGTTCTTAGTCTCTTCCCAGTTTTTTCCATAAAAAATTAATGCAGTATCATCTGCATAGGAGAATATTCTGCAATTGGTTAATGTGAGGTTGCATAGTTCATTTATATATATAAGGAAGAGAGTAGGGCCTAAGACACTGCCTTGTGGTACACCATATTTAATATTCATGTCGGAACTGTAACAGTCACCAACTTTTACCTTTTGTGTTCTATTAGTTAGATAATCCGTGAATAAATCAAGAACAATACCCCTTATTCCTATCTTTTGTAACTTGTTTAAGAGTAATGTAATGTCTACAGTGTCAAAGGCCTTTGCCAGGTCGACAAAAACTCCTATGCATTTCATTTTTTTATCTATGATGGTAGTAACGATCTCTGTGAGTTTTGCAACAGCATCTTCAGTGGATTTTCCACTTCTGAATCCAAACTGATTCTCTGAGAGGATGTTATATTTAGTAAGAAATGAAACCAATTGCTTATTCAAGATTTTTTCTAAGATTTTTGATAAACATGGCAACACTGAAATCGGTCTGTAGTTATTAATACAATTCCTGTCACCCATTTTAAAGATTGGGTGTATGAGAGCTGTTTTGAGTGCACTAGGGAAAGCTCCTTGTCTTAGACAGTTATTACAGATGTGTGTGATTACTGGTACTAATTTGAGTCGCATGAGTTTGAGTAATTTAGTAGGGATGCCGTCACTACCAGTTGCACAGTCATTTTTTAAGTTGGAGATGATACATTCCACCTCGCTCTCGTCGGTATCTACCAAATACATCGAATTAGGAGGTGAATTAGAGAATGATGCGGTCGTGGGTGCATTAATAATCAAGTCGTTTACAATGTTTTCAGCCAATATTCCACCAATACTAGAGAAGTAATAATTGGCTTTATTTACAGAACTCTCAGGAGTTGAGTCTAACGTTAGCAGTTCAGTTGAATACTCTTTATGGAACTTAGTGTTAGTAATTAATTTTATGGTTTGCCAAGTTTTTTTTATATCTCTTCTATTTTTCAGTAATTCCTTGCGTTCATAGTTTCTTTTTAGGCGTTTTAGTAAATCATTACAAAAATTCTTATATCTAGTATATGTTAATTTAAGTACATTATTATGAGGGTTTTTTTTTACATTTATGCAAGATTTCAAGACGTCAACTCATTTATTGTTGACAATTCTACATTATAATCATTAACAGTCATTTTGAAGGTTTCTATGTAATAAACATATTAGAACGTAAACATATTCCTTATTGACTATATGGGCATATTACATCATTATAATAACATTGTAAGAGATAGTCACCACCTTAAAACCGAATGTGCTAGACCCATATTTTATTTTTATTCTGGGTGATAACTATTCCCTGAGTGAAACTGTTATTTAAACCGCAATTCTAAAGTAAGACGCACTTATTGTAAAACCCACACTAAAATATCACAAATATTAATACGTGTGGGGCGTTAAGACGCTCCAAAACCCACGAGAATGTTAATATAAAATTATTATAACACAACGAATATTTATACGCGTCGGACGTCACAACGCTTAAAAAGTCGCAAGAGAATGTTTAGATTTGACACACTGTTAATGTTTAGTTATATGGTGGTTTAAGGATTCAAATAAGTTGCTGATAATAAACCTGATTTGACACACTGTTAATATTTCTATATCGTATACGTGACATGTTACTATAAGTGGCGTGCGTGTCTTACTCATAATTGTTTTTATAGGGCATTTCTATCATTGTAGATGGTCTCACAATTTTATATTTCTTTAATATAATTAAAAAAACGCCTGCGAACCTGCGGGTACTTATAGTTTAGAGTATAAATTACCAATAAAAAGCGATGAAATATCAAATTTAATTGAAGTTATCTTAATGGTTAACTTCTTACCTCCTTTAAAAATGGCAACATGTTTGCACACACAATTTCAGCAATCTCACATATATAAAACTATAAATGATGAAGATGAAAGAGAAAACATAAACATGTGTAAACTACACATAAAACATAGTATACGTTCTTATAGTCTATACTTTAATGCAGGCAATATCCCTAGTAGAAATGTAGTTATGTATATTTCTGTTTACATATGTTACTTATATAATCCTTATTTTGCAGATAGCAAGAAAGGCCCATGCACTTTTAAAGATAAGTATATTATGAAGTTTACAAAGAAGCTGCTTAAGCTTAAAGCAAAATGTAAGACTCAAACTAAAAGAATAAAGATGGCAAAAAGGCTTGCGTGTAGAAACAATATTTTAAAAGAATGTGACAATATTTCTAAATCTGCAGAGATTATTATTAAAATGCAAATGAATAATAAAAATAAACCCAGAGGTAGAAGATACACTCTTAAAGAAAAAATTGTATCATTGACTATATTAAAACAAAGTCCAAAAGCCTACAATTTCTTAAAAAGTATATT
>JACEII010000019.1:5398-28339 GCA_014332785.1 Antheraea mylitta
TTTCTTGCCGGTTCTTCTCAGTAGATTGTAGGTTCCGAACCGGTGGTAGAGTCTAGTGAAAAATCTTGAAAAAAGATAAAACTTTATAATAATGGAAACATAAAATTTACTGAGTTTCTTGCCGGTTCTTCTCAGTAAATTATAGGTTACGAACCGGTGGTAAAGTCACAAAATTTTATAACTATTGCAAATAATCTCAACAGAGCTTCTGAATACTTTGGTAAATTTCATGTATGTAATACAATATTCAATAGAATGATGTTTACTGAGTATGTTAAAGTAAATATTAGTTTAAAATTATTATTTATGTGATATTCTTTTACATTTTTTTGTTATTACCAATGTTGGTGGTAAACAGTTTTCATGTAGTACACCTATTAGAAGTTAGATACTTGGTAGGGTAACATTATTAATTTGTTCCTATTACTTAAGTGTTCATGAAGTATATATTTTACCATTTAAATTATATTAATTTGTTACCAAATATTCAGAAGCTGTTTCACATAAAAAAAAATAAATAATATATAATAAAATTTTATAACTTATGTAAAAAACTATTATTGAAATAAGTATGGAAAAAATTAGGCGAATATAAAATGTATTCTCTCTTAATATGAATAATCAAAAACAAGAATTTAAATTTTACAATGAATATTTTTTTTTAATGTGAAATAAATAATCTAATGTACAGCGCTCAAATATTTAAACGTGCTTTGAAATAAATAAAAATACTTATTAACACTATCTGTTGTTTTATTTCCTGTTGTTACCTTTATGAATTTATGTAGAAATATGTAGAATTTATGTTTGAAAAAGAGAGTATGAATTAGCTATCTATATTTTTGCTTCATATAAAGATATATTAAAGGGAGTAGATCTCATTCAAGTTAGTTTACGCCATCCTCAGTTTGCTGATGTGTATTAACTTTATAAAAATCCTATAATTACATTCTTTGAGGTTATAAAGAGGATTATTTTTCATTCTGGATGTGGACATTATTGGTATATAAGTATGTACATATCAGTGACAGTACCTGATCTATAGTTCCTCTGTTTACAACCTATACAAATAAATTAAATTTATTGAGATAAATAAATTAAATTTATTGAGATAATTTAAAGTCACTCCAGATACCCTTTATTATAAAGTCATAAATTCAAATGAGAAGATAAATTTTATATGAATAATAGTATTGATGCATGTAAAATTCCATACCAGAGTCGTATCATACGAAATTAGAGAAATTATTTAAAAATTGAAAAAAAAGTTGCATTCGCTTAATACTAGATATTATCAGTTTAAAGATAACAGAGTACTGTAATTTAAAGAATGTACATAAAATGTACGTAAATAGTTTATAACTTGAAGCTGTGCAGGCGATTGCCAATGGTTTTTTTTGTAACTGACTACGCTTTAGACCCGACAGATTTTTACAGCTTCACGGGACTACGGTATGCAGTGGTAAAATGACGGTTTGTATGTCTTATACCTCAAAGTACAGAAAAGAACTTGAGAAGTCTGCAAATAAGTTATTTATATCTAACAGCTATGACAGCACCATAAAAGTGCCTATAAATAAAAAATAACCACTGAACATTCTTTTGAGGGTAAATTTTCAAGATAGTCTAAAACTATATTGTTAGAATATCTACCTAATTGTAACAGACTAAAGTGGTCTTAAAGTGTATGCCATTTGAAATTTACATGAGGAAGACACGTAAATCGAAAATGTGCTCGAACTGTGCTCTTGTGTACAAAGTATATATATCGAATAAAATTGTGGCAATAATAATTTTCTAAGCGACATATGGTGCAACACTCTAAAACGTTATCACGATGTTAATATTAAATCTTGGTATAAATAATATCGATATAATAACCTAAAAAATAAAACAGAAGCTTGAAAAATTTTGATACAACAAAATATTGTTATAGTATTTTTATCAGAAAAAGTTACAAATTGATAACCTAATTTTATACAACGCCATCTATAGTGTCAATATAGATATCAATCAGTGCTATAAATGTACAGATTGTACAATAACACTCATTTTATGTTTCTCGTTTTCAAAGCCGTATAAGTAGATGACAAATAATCAATGACGAATCTAAAAGATGGCGTTACTAGTTTTAATTAGTTGAGTACGTTTTGGCATCATTCTCAAATGCACTGCAATAACGATATTATAATTGCACTTCATGTAATATAGTCAAACATTAGAAGCAATTATTAAGACATGTCCAATGGTGAGATATTGTTTCATACCCGCCTAAAAATCTACCAACAAAAACGACCAAGTAACGCGCTTACCTGTACCGACCCTTTATATACTATATTTTTTTAAATAGAACACTGCACTAAGTAAGTGTTTGTGATGTATCACTATGAACAATATTTGATTTTACCAATTAGCGCCATCTAACTATTATTTACGGAAGCCGACTAAGGAGCAGCGACCCACAACGTGTAAATAGTTCATCAAAGAATATAATAATTATTTATGGTCTACAATCTACATTCAGCTACTCAGGCGTGTACATTTTAAAATTTGAAGTCTTGCCTTTGTTAATGTCAATATCATAACGATAAAGGGATCTTACTATGGTTTGTTAGATAGTAATTAGTTCATGTTGCAAATCTCGTCCTAAATATACCATTCTTAAATTACAACTGTAAAGCAGATCTGTAGTCCATGCTTAGCTTACAGTCGTCAATTATTAAATAACCTCCTGTGCTACAATGCCTGATGGTAAGCATAGTACAATCCAAAAAGAGTGGCGACCACCGAGAGACATACTATCCATCGCCGGTCCCCGCTGTCATGCCGGCCTGCGTAAGTATCTCTTCACGTTGCGCTTGAAGGACCCCATGTCATAGGAAGGAGGAAACACACTGGCCGGAAGATTGTTCCACAGCTTCACGGCGTCAAAGATAGGACGTAGCGAACTTTTTAGTTCTTGCCCAGATAGGATTCACCGTAAAATTGTGGCTCGCGCGCGTGGTACGGTTATGAAAAGGAGAGGATGGGATCAGATTGAATAGCTCATCAGAACACTCACCATGATACAGACGGTAGAACACGCTCAGTGAGGTAATGTCTCTGCGCAACTGAAGCGGCTCTATAGATTCTGTAACGTCTGTACCATTGACAATGCGGACAGCCCTTCTCTGCAACCTGTCCAGGGTATCCAAAAGGTACTTTGCCGATCCGTCCCAGAGGTGCGAGCAGTATTCCACGCAGGGCTGAACTTGTGCCTTATGAAGGAGATATAGTTGTTTAGGCGTGAAAAACCGTCGCACCCTGTTCAGGATTCCGAGTCTCCGAGACGCAGTGGAGTTCACGCTCTGGATATAATCCCTGGGATTGAGGTCGCTGCGAATATCTACGCCTAAGATGTTGAGATTGTCTCGCATCGCAAGCGAGACGTTCTGAAGAGTTGGAAGGGGGGTGAATGGGGATCTTCTGCGGGTAAACGCGCATACCAGTGTTTTTTTGGCATTGAACTCGACCAAATTACTTGTTCCCCAATTTGATATGTGAAGTAAAGATTGGTCGAGTTCAATGACTAGTTCCTGCCGTCTCTTTTCTGTTTCTCCCTGACCGTAAGAAGGCTTGCTGTAATATAACTCGTGGATGGTACTATCGTCTGCATAGAAATGAATATGACCTAAAGGCAACATATCATTGATATACAGAAGAAATAGAGTAGGCGAAAGTGAGAGCCTTGTGGAACTCCAGCATTTACTGACATGAGCTATGAATCACGTCCTTCGACAAGGACACGAATTCTGCGCTCATGCAGAAAGCCAGAACTCCATTTGCATAGGTTGTCAGGGAGTCCATACGCCGGAAGCTTCGAAAAAAGACCACGGTGCCAGACCCTATCTAAAGCCTTGGCAATATCGATACTGATCGCCAAGGCCTCACCGTGCTTGTCAATTGCCTCCCCCCAGCGGTGCAACACATAAGCTAGAAGATCACCCGTTGATCGGTTTTGGCGAAAACCATACTGTCGATCGCTAATTAGCGAGTGATCTTCTAGATAGCGGAAAAGCTGGGTGTTGATGATCCGCTCCATGATCTTGCACAGCACTGAGGTTACGGCAATTGGACGGTAGTTGTTAGGATCTGACCGATCCCCCTTCTTGGGAATCGGTTGAACATTGGCTTCTTTCCAAGCTCGAGGCACGACACCAGAAACGTAAGACAATCGGTATAAGCGCGTAAGTGTTGGAGCTAACTCGGCTGCACATTTTTTTATAACAACTGCTGGGGTACCATCCAGACCGCTAGCCTTTCGAACATCGAGTGATCGTAGTTCTTTTAATACGTCACGTTGCCTGAATCGTAATTCGTTCATACAAACAAACATTATTGAAAATTATTGAACTGTATTTTATTACTTATACAAAGACACCTGTAAAAAATTTTATTTACAAAAATCTAAAAAGTGTAGACACGTTAGATTTACATTAGTATATGTATAAAAGACTAGCCTCCACCCGCGAATTCGTTCGCGTGGAATAGTTACTTTAGGCTAATGCTAACACGCAGCGGAATCTCTCTATAGGAAAAAAAACGATTTTGAAACATTCTCCATTGGTGCTTCGCTCTTAGTGGTCTTAGCGTGATGATATATAGCTTATAACCTTACTCGAGAAATGAGCTACATAGCACTGAATTATTCAAATCGAACCAATAGTTACTGAGATTACCCCCTAAACGTCACAAAATTTACCTCTTCATTATATTAGTATAGATTATAGACAGACACAGGAAGAAAATCTTGCTCCTTTGTTTCTGAACCGTTTTTATTTATTTATTCTTTTGTTTAGTTAGAATTAATGAGCTTTATTATTCAATGCATTATGTATTTCGAGTATTCAATGAAAATAACTCGTTATTTTCCCTAATAATGATGAAACTTGAAAATTTAATAAATGATTTTTAAGATTACCTGAGACTATTGTCAAATATTATCTGATAATCTTAAACGACAATTATTTATTATCTAAGAACATTCGCTCTCACAATTTATATTTTTAATTACCATCTTAATTATTATCTAACGTTACTTAAAAATGGAAGCTGCTTTCCCAGAACTATTTATTCGTATGAGTGTTTGTAATTTTATCAGATACTCTTATGAAGTAAAAATTAGGAAAGGTTATTAAATTTACGCAGTCGATCTTGTGCACTGTGAATTAGGTTATTATTTATTTAGAATGTTTATTAATATATTCATCATCTTTCACTTCACTCGCCCTCTCTCAGCCACCACTCGATCAAGAGCCTACTCCACCTGCCATCACATCTGGCCAAGTGGCCTGCCCAACGCCATTTCAGTTGAGTAATATATAGACAAATGGCCCTTTGTGCATATTTCCTTTATGAGCGTCCAAGCTTCGGCATCATACATCATTGTGGGCTCGACACGCTGGCTAAAAAGACGGATCCTTCGACATTGTGGCATTTTTCGATTATTTTATTGTATATATTTTATTTTTATTTTTTTATATCAAGGGAGGGAAACGAACAGGAGGGTCATCTGATGTTCAGTGATCATCGCAGTCCATTGACACCAGCAACACCAAAGGAATCGCAAATGCGTTGCCAGCCTGTGTTAATGGGGAAAGGGAGGGAGGGTGAAGGAGGAAGGGAGAGTGGGAAGTGGGTCTTCGGCGATCTCACTGACCGAACGAAACCCAACGATGCAAGCGCACTGCTGGTTTTCTGTACGAGAGTGGTACTACCACAGGCGAGCCCAGCCATTCGAGCTGATAGCAGCTTTGTTCTAACGGTCTTCATAATTATTAAATAAATAGACCAAATTAAATGTGTAAAATTATTTATATACCATTATAATAAATTCTCACAACAAGAAAATTTCCAGTAAACCTACCTTACACAATCGCCAATTATGATATACTTAACCTACGTACATATATAATATAGCTACGTACTCTTAATCTAAATTAGTTTTCTTAACCTTACATCACATAGAACGAGATATTTTTTATATTATATTTATAAGTAACAATGGCCGAGAGTATTTGTAACACGTCGTTCAATTCTCATTACAAAGGTTACATTTTATTTAAATATTTTGAAACATTTAAAAAATGACTTCATTACAACTATAAGGATTCTCACACTAGTTTAATATAGTTAACGCATATAACATTGAGTGTAGATTATTATCAAAAAGGCATTGACAATAAATAATTATACGCTAAAAGATGAACTGATTTAAGTACGACGTGTCTGCTCGGTTGATATCAATTAATTTATCTTTTATTTTTATTCTTCATGGTAAGACGTCGCCAGAAGCTCGATTTCTCTGCCGGCGGCTGTTCCTCCCTGACTTCCTCACCCCTCGTCTCTCCGCGTAACATATCCAAGAACGTTGGGTCATTCTTGCGTACGTTCTTTTCGATTTTAACAGCTTCAGCGCTAAGTTCTGCTTTTAATTTCTCAGGGCTCGTATTCTCGACCTTAAACTCGTTAGGGTCTTCAACGAACGCCTGCTGGAGGTCACGCATAATCTTTTTCCTAATAGTCTTCTTCATACTGAGATGTCTTTCTAATGTTTTTACGTCACCGTTCGCGTATGTGCGGTAATCGTCTTTTTTCTTTCTCGTCTTCTTGGCGTTGTCGTCGTTGTCCTCGCAAGTCTTTCCGTCATACTGTTGGTTAAGACCGAAAATGTCCCGGAGGTGAGGTATGGCTCGTTCTGACGTCATTTCGAAAGAAAGCGCTGATTCTGTCCGATGTGAGATCACAGACACCTCATTGTGAGATCTGAAACGAAACAGAAAAAAAATCAATATTCATATAGCAATAACACGATTTTCAAATTACTTAAATCAAATCAATCGTAAAAACTATATTAATTCAATTTTATCGTTTTAATTCCGTATTTACATATGTATTTCGAATTTACTTATTGTGATGTAAAATAACTAACAATTCAATTAAAATTAGTTAAAAGATCATATTTTATTGAATGAGATTAGAAAATTTTAAAACCCTCGGTTGTCCAATCTTTTAGAATTAAGTACAATAAGATAGCCCAAAAAGGCCACGCATTTAATCCCAGTAAGTTTTGAAAATATGGGGTGGGGTATAAGCAATTATTCCATTTAGACTTAGTAGTCTCAAGATATATCAAACAATATTTGATGCCATTTCTCAAACAAAGGTCTTCTTTGATTTACATCATCCATGTAAAATTTGTCGGATTGTGAATCCACGTATCGAACTTGAACTGATATATTTTTCAAGTCAAGATTTGTTATATAAACGGAGTATACTCAAAAATAATTACTATCTCGATAAATACGTATATCGCGTAATAAGATTTGGGTGATAATGAGTAATAAATGTATATTTTGAATACCTAAAGTTCTTATAAAATTTAATTCGTGGTGTTTATATAAATTGTTCAAAAAAGGACTATGTCAATACGATTTACGCCACGTAAAGGTATATTTTGAGAACTTAGCATGCTGCATAACAAAAATGTGTTTATTGATCCAGATTATAAAGTTATATCATTATAAATGATTTCAAGTAGTTAATTACATAATTATATAAATGTTCATTTAATGATTATGACATTCAGGAACATAAAGGTTATGAATATCATAAGAACAAAAATTCGAAATATATTTAAGAGAAAAGATAAAAAAAATAAGAAAAAAGTTAATATTGAAGAAATATAACTGTAACGAACTCTTTAAAAGTACATTAGTTACAGTCCATGACGACGATAACAAACTGAAGCATTGTGTACCGTAACTGCTACACTTTTTCACAGACTATAATAATGACAGCCATTCCCGCCACAGCTGGCGACACTTTTGTATCTAAACGTAATATTTAAACAAACGAGCTTGAAATGTGTGTTCTTTGTGTGGAGAGAAATGTTTTATGAGATTATATTCTCTATTTATAAATGTATAATTGAATTTTTAAAGTAACAACCCTGGTATTATAGCGTTGTATTCGACGTCGATGAAATTTAATAGGTACTTACAATTGGCATTCGTGACGCACTTGTTATTTTGTAAGTTAAATTTCAATCCTTAGAGAAGCTTAACATTTAGAACGTATTCAGAAAAATTAAATTATCTGAGATCGATTTCTAAATTTCTTACTAATAAGATAATTCTCTACAAAAATAATGTATGGGTATTGCAATACGATATATCGTTTATTAATTATATAAATCAAAAGAAAAAAGAAACTTTTTTCCTGTGTTATTCTTAATCGAAAAGTGCGATGCGGACTACCTAAATATTAATATTAAGTGCTCATATTTTCAGAGGCCTATTTTGGCATTAAAATGAAACTTTTGAGCGTGGTTCCGTGGAATTTTTTTGTTTGTTTTTGAAACGCCCTAATGCTTATGTTACTAAGAAAGTACAAATTAAAACGAAAATAAGTTTATTCAAAATCATTTTCAAGAAATTAATAACTGTTGCAACACTCATTCGTGATTGCCATACGTAACAATAACAAAAAACAATATAATACATTATATTATCATTTTCATTACTCTAAAATTTATAACTTTCTTTGGTGTTCAAGTATCTACCAAGATACGAGACAGTTGTCTTGATTTATTGTAACTACATTTTTATGCAATCGACAAGCTGTTACAAGTTACAACACGAACTGATTTTGTTCTCTCCGTTATCCACGATGCATGAGGCAATAACAATAAAAACTAATTCCGCTTTAACGACGGCCACCACCCTAGCCATAAATCGTAGGTCGTCAATACATGCGGGCCGGTAACAGCTGACATTCACATTGGACGGGGTCACTGCACTTTACCTAACTCTGGCAGAGTAGACACACATGATCTGTCGGCCATTTTGGTAACGTGACGTCGAACTGTCAAATAATATTTTGATGATTTTGTGGATTTCGAATTGTTTCTGTTTTTCAATATATGCCTACGCTAATATAAGTTTTGCTTTTTTTAATCACTTGAAATGTAAGGTATTTTATAACACTGGTTAAGCTTGTTATTTGATATATAAATACGTAAATTAATATTAATAACCGATGATCTTCTTTAAATTAGTATTCAGTATGTATAAATAACTTTTCGAATGGTGATTTTAACCCATATGTCAGCTTAATTTGGATATGGAGTACTTGTACAGACCTCACTAACTTTTACGCAGCATAATATCGACACAATTTTATTACAAACAAAGTTAAAATATTATTACTAGAATAGAACGATAGCATTTATTTATCCTTATCTCAATGTTATACATATTTAAATTCATATGTATTTTATTCTATATTCAGTGGTCCGAAGACCCAAAGTGGGCCATAGTCGATGTGACTCCTCATCCAATATTCTGAAAAAGTTTTTATGTTATCTCTTATCGAAAAGAAATAGAGATTTCTCAGATATGTATGTAAGAAAACCAAATCTTAAATTAAAATATGTTCTTTTAAATAAAAGTCACGAAATTAAATTCAAGTTGTGTAAAACCGGTCAAAGCTAAGTAAATTGGCCACGAATCTATCACCATAGTGTATTTCATTGCTCCATATATACCAATAAAGATTTACTTCGGTAAAGCGTTGAATATGCTGTATATGTGGGGTCCTTGATAATTGGGCCAGAAGATGGGCTTATCAGGTACAAGAAAACTAAAGCATGTATACGGTTTTTATTTTGCTTACGAATGATATTCCTATATGTAAAATTAAAAAGTTTTGAACGATGTAATTTTAATGTAATTGAAAATTAAAGTAGTACCTCGTAAATGTAATGTTTACATGTTCTCAAATGAAGTGAATGGGAAATAATACCACGCCCCACGGAACTTGAATTCTTTGATACCTTAAAAACACCATGGAAAGTTCCAACAAGAGGACCACCGTCTTGTTAGAATATTGAAATTATCACAATAATACTCGTAACATTAGCTTGGCAGTAAGAATCTGGTTGCCAATAAAAAGAAAAAAAAAATAAAAAAAAATAATATATCCAATTTATAATCTAATATTTATTAACAAAAACTTATTATATCAATCGTACGTACGTATCCCAATTTTAAGACCGACTCTCGATCGTTTTGACATGCTATAAATTTACCAAATCGTAAATCCATCACAAGCGTTCTATTCCGACGTTTAATAATTGTCTTTCGTTTACGGTTCTGTTCTAGATGAAATGCAAATTTATTGTGTTGTAATTGTTCTTAACCCACATTATTTAAGTAGACCTAAATTTTTTATTATTTGAAATTACCTTTTTTAATGTATTATTTATTTACCTTATTTTACTTATTCACTTCAATTTACTTTACTAATAACTACGGGCAATTATTGTTAAGGCACATTTTGGTGTATTGCGTAGTGAATGAATGAATATTCTCACTATATAAAGGCACGTTCACACGTTCAAGGTTTATCGCGCGTTTGCTTGTGTTGATTAGTTTGTGGTGCTTGGTATGTTATTTGTGTTTTTTTTTTTTTTTCGAAATGACTACGCTATTGACCCAGCAAGATCTTAACAGCTTCACCGGACTACTAAGGCGAGCGCTTAAGGCACTCACTCAGCCGATTTTATTTTGGCAACCAGCTCAAGGGTGCACGGCACACCTCGGCTTGGCTGTTGCCTGTTGCATGCAAAATCGCGACCTATCTTAGCTAACCTAGCTAAATATTCATATATGTATGAGTTGTTGAACCGTATATGTGTACCAAGCATACACGCCTCAACAACTCCTCCATATATTTATTATCGGAAAATTGAGAGTTTTTCAGTTCGATAAGGGAAAAAAAATAAACCCTTCCACTTTCATGTGTAAGCGTGTAGCGTGCACGTGTGTGGGGGTGATCATGTAGTGTTGTAGCGGTGATGTATATTTGTGTGTCACCGTATCGCGCAAGCAACGCACTCAAAGGCTCCCTACCGAGGGATCGTACCTAGGCTTGAGCCCTGCCGTGGGAGGCCTAATCGGGTAAATGTTATTTGTGCATTTTGATAACAACAAAGTTTTATATCAACTTATTTATTGAAGCGAAACGGTTGGTGACTAGTGGTGGAGGTATACAATATGTCGAGTAGAATGTTGAAAACACAGATTTTCGTTTTTTTTTATCGAACTGACTACGCTATTGGCCTTACTGGCCTTCACAGCTTCACCGGTCTACTAAGGCGAGCGCTTAAGGCACTCAGCCGGTTTTGTTTAGGTAACATGCTCAAGGGTGCACGGCACACCTCGGCTTGGGCTGTTACCAAAGAAAAACCCGATTTGACCTAGCTAAACTATTCTAAGTTTTCTTTTTTTTTCGAAATGACTACGCTATTGACCCAGCAAGGTCTTAACAGCTTCACCGGACTACTAAGGCGAGCGCTTAAGGCACTCAGCCGATTTTATTTTGGCAAACAACTCAAGGGTGCACGGCACACCTCGGCTTGGCCTGTTGCCTGTCTCATGCAATTCGCTACCTATCTATTGTCAGCTAGAGATTGATATATACCATAGTCCTTTCATGAAGCATTTGGTATCGGTTGTTGTATAATATTGTGGTGTTCAACTTATCTTATATTTATACAGCCTTGTATTAAAACCACTGCCGGATTTGCCCTAAGGCCCAGGAGGCACGGGCCTAGGGCGGCCAGATATTAGAGGCGCCCAATCGGGACAAAAAATTTACTGATGATAACAAGAGATAACTCAAAGTACGTGAATATACTAAAGGCTCGCGCTCATTATGGTGGGCTGCACTGCACCGCATCGTATAACAAAAATCCTTAAAAAAAATGGCCAAAAAGTAAATTAATTATATAATCAATACGATGGGTGCTGAGAAATGGGTGGCTGGTACTTACTACTTGGCCTCGGGCCTAGGGCAGCCAAGACTACAAATTTTGATTAAAACACATATTAATATAGTTCCTTAATTTTAATTTGATATTAAAATTTAGTACCTTGTTATTTATTAGTATATAATTTGATTTATGGACTCTTGTTGTCTGGTAAATAAATAAATAATTGTTATTTCAATAGACTATACATTTTAGAATGGCTTATATTATGTACTTTCCGTTTACAAAACGACATGAACGATTTGATAATGTTTTTTACGTTGTATGTATGATTTACAAATATAAAATTGATATTTTTTATAGTCTATCATTTCTGAATAACTTCAACTTCGATCCAGTATACAAAGTGTCATAGGTATCGATAAAGCCGTCTTTAAATTAACCAAAGCCCAGACAAACAAACAAACAAAAAAATTTCAAACGTCATGTTACGATCATCATTTTGGGGTATAAAATCTTTTAATTAATGTTGAAAATTAGCATATTAGAAACTATAGAATAACTTAAAAAGATATCAAGAAATTTATATACTTAATGAATACCTACAATTATATACGTCCTCGTTAATTGTTAGAGTATTAAAGGAGTTTTTTATTATACCTAATAAAAATTGGTCATAAAAGAGCATGCTAGGTCTTTGGTATAGTATAAACAAGTTTTTTATTTTTATTTTAATAACTAACATTAAGTTACAGTATTATTAAATGTGAAATTTGCATAAATATCCAGTGAATTCATTATTTTTGATTTAAGTTATAATATACTTGTTATTAGTTCTTCATAATGACATTAAAATACATTTTAGTATTTTGAATATTGAAAACAGTGACATCCATTTCATTTCGGAACAATTCTTATTAATGAAACTAATTTTAACAAAAATTATTGAACTCTGAAAACAATGGTAACTTTAATCTTTCATAATACATTTTTACTAATAAACAACATAAGTAATAAGTTGGGTTTATTTACTAACTAACCTCTGCTCGCCACTTCATCCGCGTGGAATAGTTACTTTATGCTAACGTTTTACCCGATTAGGGCTCCCACGGCAGCGGCTCATGCCTAGGTTCGATCCCTCGGTAGGGAGCCCTTGAGTGCGTTGCTTGCGCGATACGGTGACACACAAATATACATCACTGCTACAACACTACACGATCACCCCCACACACGTGCACGCCTACACGCTTACACATGAAAGTGGAAGGGTTTACTTTTTTCCCTTATCGAACTGAAAAACTCTCAATTTTCCGATAATAAATATATGGAGGAGTTGTTGAAGCGCGTATGCTTGGTACACATATACGTTTCAACAACTCATACATATATGAATAGTTAGCTTGGTTAGCTAAGATAGGTCGCGATTTTGCATGCAACAGGCAACAGCCAAGCCGAGGTGTGCCGTGCACCCTTGAGCTGGTTGCCAAAATAAAATCGGCTGAGTGCCCTAAGCGCTCGCCTTAGTAGTCCGGTGAAGCTGTTAAGACCTTGCTGGGTCAATAGCGTAGTCATTTCGAAAAAAAAGGCTAACGCTAACACAAAGCGGAAGCTCTCTAGAGGAAAAATTCCCGATTTTGAAATATTCTTCAATCGTTCTCCGCTCCCATTAGTCTTAACGTGATGATATATAGCCAATAACGTTGCTCTAGAAATGAACTATATAACGATGGAAGAATTTTTCAGATCAGACCAATAGATCCTGAAATTACCCCCTACAACGTCACAAACTCACAAACTTTACCTCTTTATAATATTAGTATACCTAGATACAAAAATGTATCCTTCAACCTATGCTCTAAACAAAATAAACATTATCCTCATTCTATCACGTGGTTAAACAAAATAGCGTTTGTTAAAAGAAAAATGATAGACGCTGTTGGCCCGTGGTACGTGTTCGTTCTGATTGCTCTGATATGCTATTCTAGTGCCTACATTAATTCCTATTGTGCTTGTCTTGGTAATTTTTGGTAATAATTCGTGTCTCTATTCTTTATTATTTACACAGGTGTGGCTATCAATAGTAGGCATCGCTCCAGATGAGTGTTTATTATGTTGTTCATTGAAAACATAAGACACAATACATGACGCAGACGTTATGAACGAGACTTTAACCCAAGCCTCATTAAAGCTATTGTTTTTTATAACACTTCTTATATCCATTTATTAAATATTAATTATTAAAAATCAGGGATGGATCTACACTAATATTATACAGCTGGAGGGTTTGTTTGGCTCATTTATCGATGAAGTTTATAGGCTACATATCATCACGCTAAGAGCAATAGGAGCGAACCACCAATGAAAAATGTTTCAAAATCGGGATTGTTTTTACGCTTGAGAGCTTCCGCTGCATGTTAGCGGTAGCCTAAAATAATTATTCTACGCGGACAACGTCGCGGTCAGCGGCTATATAATATAAATTTAAAATACCCATGTATGATTAACACAATTCTTTTTCGAAATATATTTAAGAATGGAAACTGTTATGAGATTCAGTAGTAGATATAAATTATTTTATATATTTATTGGTTGAAGCTTACGTGAAATAATAGATAAATATCATTAAAGTAATATCCTATACATATACAAGTTATGATTGTTGTTTATCTCAGTAATAATTCTGAAAACGTAAGTACATTCATTAAAATAAAAACGACCACATGTTAAGGGTCTCCAATAACTAGTCCTTATCTTTCTGTCATCATAAAATATAACTATCTCTTCCATATACATTTTATATCTATATTTCTAATTTAATGAATATACTGTCCACAATCGCAACTTAAGAAATATTTGTCAAAAGATATTCAGAATTTTGTTGCTCATCCTTCAGATTTTTGAACATATTTAAGAAGGTCTGGTCTGTATTGTCACAATTTTATATGTGTTTTGCTAAAACTTTTAGCGTTTATTAATTTCAGATCTGAATATGTTACAGCTGTTCTTAATGACTTATCACAACAAAGTGTTTAACTATTGAAGAGTCGCGAGCCGTAGGTGTTGTCTCGCTCTGTTTCACTCACGCATGCGCTACTGACACCATAATAAAACAGAAAATCGGACAACGCTACTCTAAATTTCTATCTTTCTCTAACGAATTTGACATTGAATATACCTTTTTAATTTATAGTTATAGTTTATTGCTATAGAAAAATTTGGATGCCCTAGAGTTCTGTTTAATGCACTATCTTCTACATACCCGTATAAATAAGTATTTTACGTTACGTTACGTATCTTTTTCTCCTCTATTTGTTGACGGATTATCTATATTTTTTTAAGTAGTTATTTTCAATCAATCTACAATCCGTACAATATAACTTTTACCATTTAAAAAGAAATCATAAAGATGGCACGTGTAGACAACACATTGTACCCCTTTTTATAGCTGACCCCTGAACCCCAACTTTATAAAATTTCACATCATTGATACATAGTATTACTCAGGTTCCATAACATTGCTACTACTTATTTCAATCATAATCTTAGTTGTAATAAATCTGTACGTTTTACAGATCAAGTCATATGGAAAAAAGTGATCTTTATTACATAAAAACCTAAAACAGCTCTTACAAGTTTAGAAATATATTTACACTCAATCATAATGATCGTAATTAAAGAATTTCATATAAATTTATTTTAGAAAAGTTGGTAACCTACACATTTCTAATGACGTCACGCGCAAGCGCACAGGATGTTGCGTACACGCATTCGAATGTATTATTTTTCTAACTTTGTTCTTGGGATTATTTATAAGGGGTTATAATTAATGTATTGTTAATATTGTTGTTTCTTTTCTATATTCATCGACCGAGTATTACCGAACCAAAAATTAAATTCATTTGGTAAATAAATAAATGAATTTAATTTTTGGTTCGGCTTAGATTCATTTTGTAGAATTGTCTTAGTACCTAAAGAGCAACCGTTAAACCAATAAGCTCATAAAATTGCTTTAGTGAACACCTATTTTTCGGTATATTTGAGACTTCAAACATACGACATACGAGAACTAGATATTATTATCTTTTTTATTCTTTTGGCGTTGGAAAACAATCTCGGCGATGACGGTAAATAACGATGTGGCCCTAGATGGTAATAAGGTAAACCTTAAGACAATTGGCCGTACTACTTGTAGACCGATGAAGCTGTTAAAACCTTACTAGGTTAATAGCGTAATCAAATTGAAAAAAAAAGACAATTGTCTTTCAAGTGTATCTGCTGGAACACATCAACAGATGCCTGGCTACGGATTTTCAACCTGATGATATTAGTTGGTCAGGCAGATTTAGAAATAGCCCTACCACCATGCTAGTTTCGTCACGATGTTTTCCGACGATGTGTCAAAACACACAATGAAATAAGCTGTAATTGCTGTGTATCCATCCATCTTCTATCTTGATTCAAAAGCATTTTTATTCACCTATGAACTTCTGTTCTAAAATTACACCTTATCAAGAACTAGTTAAAAGTACATCGCTCAAACTACAGTCTAGACACGCCCGCTCACATCAGAAGAGTCAACATCGATTTGAAAATATTCCGTGACGTATCGAAACACTTGTAATCGATTGTGGTAATTACATGTTAATTTGCGACATATTTTAAGAGTTTTTGGCGGGATCTTGGAATGCCATGTAGTGGTGCTTTTTATTTTATCCATAATCTTGTGTTATTTGGCTCTAGTTGTGTAATGGTGGTTGTGCTTTACGTAATAAAGTTTGGTTATAGTGCACAAGTGAATTGGATCGGAAATAATACCACAAAGCATGGATTCTGACTTGCCATAAAAACTCCCAGGAAAGTTCTAACAAGACGGCCACCATCTTCTTAGTTAACTAAAATTATATTAAGAAACTTATAATATCGTTACTCACTTGACAATAGCAGTAATAGTCTAGTAGAAGACTGGTTGCCAAAAATAATATAGAAGAACACATTTTAATTACATATAATTTTTATATCTTACAATTACATATTAACAGAGTCAAATGACTAGAGGTTCAACCTGCCACCAACATCGGGTTCAACCGTCAATAAAAGACGCGTTTTACTTAATACTAGTGGGCGCCCAGTGGTCGACATCCGACCATAGTTAATTGATTTTGTAAAGTTTGAACTTTATAGAGTTCTTTTGTCAAAGGGTATACTTCTATAATCAAAGGTTTTCATCATGGCTATTCAGTTATTTGCCATTTGCCATGATCTTTAATTATATAAACATAAAAAAGTCTATGTTTAAATGAAAATTGAAATTAATCATAAATTTGAAACAAAAACCACGTGGTAAAGTTCTCAAATTTTAAGCAAACATAATTTTACGAAAATAAAGAAATTGATTGCAACCCATGACACAATTTTCAATTAATTTTACACGACACCTTGGGTGGGTGGTATTTCTGGGTGATATTGAATTAAATGTAGTCTGTTCATTATGAGAAATAGTGATATGCCCAGTACCATCGTTTGGAAAAGTAATGGATGCACAATACAATCAAATGGTGAATCCAAGACAAAGATGTTTTTAATACTACCATTAGCTTTTTATTAAATCATCATTTGAAGCGAGTTGACCATAAAAAATAATAAACATTACAATAATAATTATATGTTATAATATCATTGTTGAATGCGGGATGAAAAATGGTAATTGGAACGTAAGAGTTAAAAAATACATACAGTCGAGCATAGCAACCTCCTTCGTTTTGAAGTCATTGTTGACGGCCCTGTCAAAATGTCTTTTTTATTTACATGCGTGTATATATTATGTAAGATTCAAGCAGTAGTGTGAGTAGTGTATATTTTAATTATTTAATGTACTTCTAATGCATTTTATATAAAATAAACATCTTTCTGCACTTCTCCGCCATATAAACTTTAACTATACCAAATTTGAAGTTCATCCGTTTACGGGAAATCGGTCAAAAAGGGGTACAAAAATTTTGCTTCACGTTTTAACATATAGAATTACTATCGCTAATATCTCGCTCTAGTTTTCTGATTTAACTTTTTCGGGTACACTTTGCAAAAATAATATCTAACTTTTTTTTCATCGTGGTATGACTTGGCAGTCAAACATTTCCAAATGGTAATTTCCAAAAGTGCAAAGAAACGTCTACTATAAATTTTAACGATGGATTTCCGCAGAATAACCACTTCATTCAACTCTTTCCGATTTCTGTTTTAGTTAGATCAGCAACTTTTTCTTACGATGGTAATATAATGACAAAAAGTCTTTAAGTAATTTATTAATATTACTCTGGTATTTACTCGGCACTTGGAACAATAATTATATACACATTTATAAAATTTATTAACCAATCACACATATGATGAACTTCAAACATCAATATCACATGTACACAGGCCGTTATACTACACGTCGTTAGTCTGACGCAAGTCGTGCCAACACCATACGGTCGGTCATGCTTGCCAGCATGTCCTGACGAAAAATGATAGGTTTATCTCATGCCAAAAATTCACTCAACGCGTCAAAAGATGTTTTTACTTCAAAAAGAGTTCGAATATTTTCAGTTAATTCTTTCTTCGTAGTAATAACCCATGATATGATGATTCCCACGACACTAGTTCGAAAATAACACATCACTGAACTGCTCAATGGTTACGCAAAATTCGACCGCACAAGGTCTGTCTGTATACGTGTGATCATTACAACAATACAAGAATTGAAAAAAAAAAAACATTCAATTTTTATTACTTAATTCTGTTTTATCTACTTTATTGCATAGATGCTCGTTTTATTTATTTCTTAAGTTTATAACTCGTTGTTCACTTTGTTATTTTAACACTATAGAACTGATATTATAGAAAATCATTTTATCTAATCGATAAAGAAGTTAATTTCAGTTACGTTTTTAGAATAAATAAAAAACAGTGTCTATGAAGAAGAAAAATTGTAAAAGGTTAAAATTCAATTTCTATATAAAAAAATAAAATTGAAGAGCCCTTTCGTAATATCTTTTTTTTTTCCTCGTACTGACTACGCTATTGGCCTTACTAGGCCTTCACAGCTTCACCGGACTACTAAGGCGAGCGCTTAAGGCACTCAGCCGATTTTGTTTAAGTAACATGCTCAAGGGTGCACGGCACACCTCGGCTTGGGCTGTCACCGGAAATAACCCGATCTGACCTAGCTAAACTATGCTAAGCTATACATGTGTTCATTTTTGAATCATACAATTAAAATTGCATGATTCAAAAACACAACATGTAAATCGGAAAGAAACAAACTAAACTACTCGATTCAGTTCGAATAAGGGAAAAAAGTAAACCCTTCCACCAGTTTGCGTAAAGATGCATGTCTGAATATCTGTGTGTGTGTATAATCGGTGTGGTGTGTACTGTATCGCGATAGCAACATCTTTGTGATCACCCAGGTAATCTCGAGCAAAAATGCTGCCGAGATGACGCGACATATGTGCGGGAGTAAAACGTGAGGGCCCTGCCTCGTTTCGCAAGAGGGAGGGGTCCACGACGTGGCGGGCCACGTGAATTGAAAAGATCGAATTTACAGATTAAACGAACGGCGCCGGCGCCGGTATCTAAAAATAGAAATGACGCGCGCGAGCCTTTGAATGGTAGCCGCGATGGCGGGAAACTTCGCAATCGCACGAATAGGGCCCTGTTTTGGATCATTTGCTACTTCATCGTACGCGGAGATCTCCGAGATCTCGTGGAAGACTAAGAGCTGGGCTGACCAGTCCATACCAGATAATTTAAAGGAGAGGGCGGGGTCGGCCTGTTAAAGCTTAGCCGCCTGAGGACGAGGAGCAGGCTGGGGCGCGATCTTGGGCCCGTGCGGGGCGGAGGGGCGCGCTAGGCGCGGGTACGGGCCGGTGCACGAGATGTGCTCGGCAAGTTAGAGAAGGCCTCTCTAGAGTTGAGAGGCGGAGGTCGGGGACGGGTTGACGCCGCAGGCGCCTTAGACGACGAGACCTGCCTAGCGTAGCGGGGCTGTTTTGTACGAGGGCCGCGGGGACACCCGCCATAATTCGCGGCATGGCTCACGCCGCGGCATAAGACACAACTCGAAGGATCGGGCGAGTCTTTCGTGCGAGGACACTCCTTAGTGCAGTGGTCGCCGAGACACTTAACGCACCTGGGTTTCAGGTAACAATTAAGTGCGGAGTGTCCGTACACCTGGCAGTTGTGACACTGCGAGGGTACGGACGTTTTGCGCGGCGGCTCTACGGTGACGCCGGAGAGGCCGCAGAGGGTCGAGAGATTAAATATTTTCTTACCCTCCACGGTGCGGTCGAAAATGACCAACACCATATCGTAGGGCATTCTAGTGCGCGGGGAGCGCATACGGTGCACCTCTTTGACAGGGAACTTCTGTTCCCTGAGGTCTTCGTATATGTCATCGACTGGGATTTCTGAAGGGACTCTGCGGATGACAATACGCAGCATACGTTCTTCTTTGAGCGCATAGGTGAAAAAAGCAAACTTATTATCGCGCAGGAAACGCGTAAGTTTGCGGCGAATAGTAGGGGTAGCTACCTTTACCTGAATACCCACGAGGGTACTCATGGCAGAGGTGAAAGGAATGTCTGCTGCTTGCAGCAGACTAAAGATTTCCACCCAGGACGCTCTGTCCTGGATCGTGACAGATGGTGGAGGGCGGGGCTTCTTACCCGTGACTGCGGGAGTCTGCAGCTTTGGGCGAGACTGGTCTAGGGGGTGCGGGAGTCGCCGTTAGCACTTTCGCGCCGTCAACGTTTGCGAGTTTAGAAGGCTTAGCGCTTTCATTCTCGGACGAGGAGGGATTTCGGCGCTTACTGCGCGGTTTTCGACGCCGCGTGACCGGTGAAGCCGTCGTCAGCGGGGGGATCCTGCTCTATGTCGGAGTCAGAGCCGGACGTATCGTCCACTAGAGGAGTGACGATTCGTCAGCTTGAAGTCGTTTGATTCCTCGATCCTAACTAGGACCGAGGGAGCGGGTATCGCGAAAGAGTGCTTTGCGCGATACTTCTCCGTAAACGCGTCATAGTTCTCTATTTGGGAGGGACAGTTGCTTCCGATGAAGCCACGAAACCTAGCGAGTTCAACTTCTAAAAGCCGAATCTCACTATGAGAGGCCATACCCGGGCCTGAGGAGGAGAGCGGGGCAGGGGAAGACATTAAAAACCTCCTTGCCAGAGGGCCAGGGGCGTGTGCCTTTTGAATTTAATGGACTCCGGAGTCCGGACTAAAAGTAGCACAAAACTATAAAGAAAGATTTACACGTCGCACAGCTGCGTTTCACGGAACTAATCGAATTTCAAAAGAGCAATAGAACAAGGTAGACACACAGGTGCGTTTCTTGGAAGTAATCGTAGTTCCAAAAAAAACAATAGTGTTGAGTGATGACTCGCTCGACAGTACTGCGTTGTCAAAATAACCATCTGGCGCGCAAATGCGTTCGTCCAGCGCGGCTGACTGATCGCCATATAATCCTTTCGTAATATCAAAAGAATACCTTTTTACTATAACAAAAAAAACTATTTTAAAATATCTGGCTGTCTGCCTATTTGTTCCGGCTAATCTCCGGAGCAGTTGGACCGATTTTGGCGAAATTTTCACTTGCAGATAAGTGATGTTATAATGGGTAATTTATCTTAGAAATATGTGCACCTTTATCTTAGAAAAAAACGGGGTTTCTTGTAAATATAATTAGTATTATAGAGGTAATAGTGTGTTTGCTTGTTTGATTGTTAAGTTTTCACGTCTTAACTTCTCAAGCAATAATCATTAAATGTTAACCAAATGTAAACCAATAACCCAATAAATGAATAATGAAAGCCGAATAGATTATTTTTCATGATCCGTAATGATTACAGTCATTGGAGTTTATGAGCCATTTAAAAATGAAAACGATACTTCATGATTCACGGTTCTGAAAAAAAAAGACTAATTGCCGCTGTTTTAACCGCGAAATATAAAACTTTTTAAACATTGAATTTTTATAGAAAGGAGGTATCATTTCTTTTTACATAACTTTTTGAATAGTTTGTGGGTCGAGAAACTAAAAGAAGCGATGCCGTAAATAATTAAAAAAAATAAACAACTTTTTAATACGTCTGTACCAAATAGTTAATACTTTTTTGTACTTCTCATATAATTAGGTACGCGGATGTTTTGAAATCTGCAGATTAGATTATAACGCGTAAATAGGTCATGGCGTTCTAGGGCGTCTGTGAGCTCCATTTATTGTTTATTGTTACAGATACTCGCCTATTTAAAATATGCTTCCCGTCAATATGCCGGAATTTACCTTTTAATCTTCCTCACTTATGTTTATATGCTTAAAATATATCGATCTTTCTTCAATCCATTATAAAAACGTGAAAAGGTATTTTGATAGAACATTTATATATAAAAAAATGTTATAAAATCCAAACATACCTATTTCGATTTAGGCTCTGAGAAGGTGCTTATGAACGTCAAAAATACTACCGATTCGAAGATTAATCAGTCATCCAGAACAACCGGCATGAAACTCTATCTGGTCTACGTTTTCATCGTATATTTTTATTTTTATTATATAAGAAAACTCACAGCTGAAATTATTGAAGTAAAAAAAGTTTATCTAAAGCCTAATTGCATGACTTCACTTATGGAAACATAAATAAACAGAAAAAAAGACAGCTACAAATAAACTAACAAATAAACAAAAAAAAACCTAACGATTACAAACACAAAGCTAGAATTTATGAGAGAAATCTCTAGGCAAACATTGTCTAAGTCACGATACGTTAGTGTAAAATAAGTCTACATTATTGTAGAGAATTTATTGTGACTATTCATTATATTTACAATTGTTTTATTGGATGCACAGAGAAGGGCATTATATTTAGTCGTTAGTAGTCTATCGTACACATATTGATCCACTATACAATGCCTTGGTGTATGTGTATATTCAAGATTAATAAAGCGCTTTTAGGATATTTGCAAGGTTGATGATTTTTATGCTGTTATACGTAAGATCTTCTTCGGCAGACTTCGCGTAGTCCCGATTAGGCCTCCCATGGCAGCGGCTCAAGCCTAGGTTCGATCCCTCGGCAGGGAGCCCTTGA
>JACEII010000019.1:28439-43022 GCA_014332785.1 Antheraea mylitta
GTTGCCATAATAAAATCGGCTGAGTGCCTTAAGCGCTCGCTTTAGTATTCCGGTGAAGCTGTTAAGACCTTAATGGGTCAATAGCGTAGTCATTTCGAAAAAAAAAATACTTCGCGTAGTCCCAACAGGATAATGAAAATCATGATTGACATGTACGTAGTCTTTTCATAAAGCAATATCGGTCGTTGTGTAATCATGGGAGTCATGAAATAACAATGTGGTGTTCCATCTTAATAGAACTTTCAATTAAGCATATGGGTATATATTTTTTTGTTTTTGGGACCTGTTTTCCGATAAATAAATAACAATAATAAATCGTTTTACCGAGTTTCATGCAAGTTATACATCTAAATAAATTTTCATATAGGTATATATTTTATTAGTATATCAACTTCTGGACATTATGAAAATTTGTACATAGGTATTTGGAGATAAAAAATACGTACACAACGTATTTATAAGAAATTATACCAACAACTAATATCTAAACACGCGTCAAGTCTCGGGCACAGCTAGTTTTAATATAAACACCAAATCAGATAATTCTCTACTTTTATATTGTACTATTAAATACATAGTGTAAACTTTGAGTTTAACAGCAGAGCTTATTGTATGCAAATACATGTAATGTAAATGTAAACATCGTTTATCATCCAGATTTAATCCTAATTGAATTGTGATTCAATATTTTTAGGGTTTCGTGCCTAAATGGACCCTATTGCTAAATTTACGTTACATTTTAGGTTTTTTAAGTAAGTTTATATTGGTTATATACAAAGTAAAGCAACAAATAATAGCAATAGGTCAAGTGTCAATCGTCACACATGTACGTTTACGTTACTCCCTCTTTACAGACCAGGATCATTGTAGTATTAAGCATACATAAGTAATTAGGAAGCTAAAGGGAATAAGAGAGAAAAATTTCTTACAAACAAATCACATGGTAAAATGGAACCTTCAGTTGGCTAGGCCGTCTCGCACTTAGCCGTTTTTTATGTGTTTGCGTCATTATGAACGTTAAAACTGATATATATCGAAGATCGTTAATGTTCATTTGTATTTGTAAATTATTATTATATTTAAGCTACAGTACTAAACAAAAAAGTTATTGTCCGATAAATTAAGAATAAGAAAGTTCTCAGACTGGATATTTTAACTGAAACTCCGAGACGCAACACATAGGCTTTAAGAGAAAATTCTGTACAAACTGTATAAGAAAATTATAATGTATTAAAATTTTCTGTATATTTAGCCGGCAACTGACAGCCAATATAATACGTTCATTTCTCGACTAATGTTGATCACATAGTGTAATGGCTACTTCGCATATAATCTACATTATCAGAACGTGTTTTATTATTGAATATTCAATTCACCTATTATCTTTAATTTATCGATGTTAATACTACTTGTTTGCCAGTTCGGTACTAGTCTGACAACCGGCCTAGATACCTCATCTAAATAATCACTTAATTTTTATATAACAAGAACTAACAATGTTATACCACAGTTTTATAGGTTGATTTATAACATATTATACTAAAGAAAAACAAACAACACCAGGAAACACGCTTGAATCTTTGACATAATAATAACCTTATAATTCCTCATTTATCAACACTTAGATAAAATGTGTGAGAATTTTATTTGAATTCGAGTATTTGAAACTTACAATTTAGTTTACTATAACATCATATATCTTACTTATAATTTAGGAACTTAATATTGGTATTTCATTTGACCTGAATAAGCAAACAAATTTCTATAAATAAAAAAAATAATAATAGCAAAAAGTAGTCGATGATATCCATGGATACTGTAGTACGCTGTTGGTGAAATAATTTTCACGATTGTGTTATGTTAATAGTCGTTTCAGAGATTTATTTTTACGTACTTGTGATATTTACCTCATTAAATATTAACACAGGGTATAGGAAAATTATAATTTATGATTTGAATACCTTTACAGTGAGAACAGCCGTCATTAATCATGGAATATTTCATGCGTAACTGTTTTTCGCATCAAATGAAAAATTATTTGTCATGTGATAACTGTGACTTTGCACTACTTTTGACTTTTAATTTGTATGAATGGATTTCCTTATTGTAAGTTCATATTTTATATTGTAATATGATACGTATCTATATTATCTACTGCAGGAATTCCTTGCCTAATTGCTTTTCCTTTTGAATATAACAGATTTTTATTTATCACATTTAATTATCAGTGATAAACCGATTTAATACCCATGTTATATTAAAATAGCTTCTTTTTTTGCTCGAGCTAACTACGCTATTGATCTTAAGGCCTTAAAAGCTTCACCGGACTACAAAATAGCTATAATTTTCACGTAAGTTTGATTATTTGCAGTATAATTTGCGACAACTTTTCACATAAAGTAATATTGTTGTTCTTCTTATTTTAAATAATCCTTTGAGAATTTAGGCTTGTAATAATTTTGATAACATCCTTTACCTTAATCGGACAAGCGGTCAGGGAAGGAGGAGGTTTAAGGAAAAAGCAACGCGATAAAACCCAAACACAGCGGTAACTTGCACATGAATAGATGCATCTCATAACACCGAAGCTCCGTAAATGGATCGGAAAGGAGCTCGTTAACACCACACTTTGATATACAAGCCGGAACGCCAATTGTGTGTATCTCGAAGAGGAATTCCAGTACTGTCTATTTTTGGAATCCACAGTAAAACAGGGCTGCTAATGCTTTAACTAATTTCGTTTCTGAAAAAATTATACGAGCAGATACTATATTTAAATTAAACGAGAACGGAGACAATTTACATGTATATATTATGCCTATTTTACTAAATAATATTTACGAATTATACGATTTAAATTAAATTTCCTATTAATGCTTATCCTGTAGACATTTTATTGTGGAATTAACCAAAAACATATTTAAACGCTTGTCGCAAATATTTGATATGAAAGACTAATTGCCTAATGAATTATGCGATATTTGATAATAAATTCTATAAAAAGTAGCTTTTATTTTAGACTTCTGGTTTAATTCTTGTATTCGTAGTATTTTTTTATTATATATTTAAGCGTATATGGTTCAAAAATGATATTATAGATATAAATAAAATTATAGTGGTCTGCCGTTGTGCGCACATCACGTAAATATTACTGAAAGATTTCGGTCAAGTTTTCATAGTTTTAATTCTCAAACAGTTTTGTAGTTATCAAAAAAATATCGCTTAATTTTTAGTTAATATGAAGCTTTAAGAAATGTTTAGTAAGCAATAGGCTTTGTACCTACTTTATTTTATTTTCTCTAAACATAAAATACAATAACATAATAAACAACACAAAGTCGTGGGTATAGCTATAAATATAGTATTAAACTTTGAATTTATATATTATTTTATTATAGTATTTTTATTTATAATAGTATTTTCGACCAGGAAATGGAAACGCTCGCGTGTACCTATCTCCATTACCGTGCATGTGCCGAGGCAGTCTTAGCGTAGACATTGAAAAAAAAAAATTACATCTGTTCGTTTAAAAGCGCTTCACACTTAAATAACTAGATCAACTTTGAGCGACCAGATTCCGTTTGAGAGATTATTAGGTAAATTGAGCAAAAATTAATACTTTATCACAGGATTTCCACTCGCTTCTTTGAAAATAAAAAAAAATTAAGCAACAATTTGATTTAAAAAATAAGTAACCTAGGACTATTCGGCGCCGAACGGTTACACGTTTAATAGTTTTGACATGATCAAGCTTTAAGAACTATATTTGAATAGAGGATAGAAGAAAAAGATTAGTTGTATCCACTACTCTCCACGCGTTATTATTTGATGCTTTTATTATTCCCCGTAACAAAATAATCTTCATGATATCTACACATACCAATAGTCATGACGAATGGTGTAGAATTGATGTGTAATATTAGGATATAGTAAAATGGATTACATAGCAACTTTCTGCGTGAAAATATATTTAGGTATAGAAGTTAAAACATTTCAAATATATGTAAACATGTATAACGGATGCTTTTATGTTTAATTTGGATAACGCTGTAATCAAAACAAAACTGAATTTTTGAAATTACAATTTTTATTTTATTAATCTGAAACATATGAATGAGATTACAAAAACGACATTTAATGTAAATTGATCGCGATGTCAATCTCAAATTAACATACGAATAAAAAAAAAGATTACTTTTCAAAGAAATTGCTTATTCTGATGACAGCTCTCCACAGATTATAGAGTTACCACAGATTACAATAAATAATTCTGTGGTTTTTTGCTTTAGTATTACAATATTAAAATTAAAGTAAATTATATTTTTCTTTACACACGTATGTTATAACACATGTGTTAATATAATATATAGTTTATCAAACAGGTTGATCCATGCTAAATTAAGCACATTAGAATATACACAAAAATATATTCAATGAAATATTAATGAACATAAAAATAAACATTAATAAGGTTTGAAAACATAAACTATTTATTCGTTTAGGAAAAAAATAAAATTTATTAAATAGTTTGCATTTTAATTTATTTGAGAATATACATGCTCTTAGCGATCTCATTCGAACGGCTGGTTTATATTTAAAGAGATGTGCCCGTGACTCCGTCTGCGTGGAAACCAATAAAAAAAAACAATAGCTAATAAAATCATCAGAATGTATTAAGTTCATTTACTAATTTACTTTCCTCTCGTATTTAAGTCGCATTGTTATTAAAATTACAATATTTTTTGATAAAGTGAACCGATTGATAAAATCGAGACTACATGTTACTCGAGGGTATGCTTTATGATTTTCTTGGTGAGGTTTTTTTCGTGACTTTAGCAGTGATGCGTGTGCATTTGAATTATTTTTATATGTATAGGTTTCTCGTGGTAACCCTGCCAAAGACCATTATATTTCCGCATGAATTCATTTAAATGTTTTCATTATACATTCAAAGCACGGTGCAACATATCTTCTTGTTGGATCTCCCTTCTTACCGGCAGCAAACAAAACGCGCAGCGGTAAAGGCACGTATTCACTATTTATAGCGATACATTGTTTGTAAACAATTTCACTATTGTCTGTAAAAGTTTTAGGGTAAAAGTCTCAAACATTCTATTTAAAATTAACTGACATTTTATTTGAAATAAGCCACGCTTTGTTGTACCTCTGTTATTTTGTCATTAAATATTGATTAGAATTCATAATTATTGTTGATAATATGACCGATAAACATTATTTAACGATTTAAATCATTTTTTTAATTAAAAAAACTACTTTTTGTGACTGAAATATAAAAAATAAACATATGCTGTCAGTAATTTTTCTGTAGGTATTATCAAGCTCTACATCCTTTCTCTAGAACTCAATCATATATCTCTCATCGTTAAGGCAGCGTTCGTAAGAAACGTTTTTGTTCGACCGTTTTTTCTGCGAATTACTTTACAAATCCAATTACCACAAAAAGCCTTTACATTTTTTGGGAGTTAATATAGCCTCTGGCACTCACAAATAACGTGGCTTTCTATTAATAAAAAAAAATTCAGAGTCGGTTTAGTAGATCCAGATATTATACCGCCCACTACAACCTTACAAACTCACAAACTTAACCTCTTTATGATATTAGTATAGTATACATGTATGGTAGTTATTGCTGTTTATAGTTAGGACCTGGGCGACCGAACCTAGCTCGGTTCTTTAAAAACATTTTTAAATTAAAATAAACTGTTAAGTTTACCTTATGAATTCTGTTTCTGTTGTCTTTTTTTTCTATCTGACTACGCTATTGACCAAGCAAGGTCTTAACAGCTTCACCGGACTACTAAGGCGAGCGCTTAAGGCACACAGCCGATTTTATTTGACAACTGGCTCACGGGTGCACGGCACACCTCGGGCTGCTGCCTCTTCTGCTGTCAATCGGATTCGAACTGGGGTTACACGGATTTTCGAAGCAACCGAATGCCATCTGAGCTATTTTTGTTTTGACATCGCTGGCGACATTTACCTTTATATAGCTATATTTTTTCATTGGTGACCGCCTGAAAACAACGCGTGACGTTGGTATTTTGTTGTATTGCTCTTAATCACGTTGTAAATACTTTTTATAACTGATACAACGCACTGATATAGATTGGTGTATTTTTATATTTATTTAATGTTTCCCTGTAAACTTTCACTTTACAAGTTGCACATTCAAGTTACCTACTGAACCGATTGTTATGAAATTTTGCATACACATTTTCAAGGGTACAAAAAAAATCATAGAGTGGGTGTCTATTCTCCAAAAAAATGTTCATCAAACCCACATGAACGCGAGAGAAGCCGTGAGCAAATGCAAGTTCAAAACTACAGAGGTTTTAGATAACATTTCCTTATTCCAACCGACCAATACATATTTTTTCCGATGTCTATAGCCATCACGATGGTCTGATGTCATCCACGCGTGCTCACATTACGTGGACGTGTTCTATCTAAGTACGAACACCAAATTATTGACTTGATTTATTACTATGTCGATAATAGGACCTTGCCATATTTAGAATGCACAACCACATATTAATATTGAACATTACTAAGTGATTTATAATTCGTAGTATACCTATAGACATTTGTATTAGCATTTAAAAAATAGTATGCTATTGTTTACTGATATAATCCATATAACATATTGTGTAGGTTTGCAAGTATACCTATATTCGATGCGTTTCAAATGAGAACATAATCGCGTGTGTCAGCTTTACTCACGACTTATCAAAAGTGAAAAATAAATATTTGAATACAATATAAAGACTATTTTTATTAGATGAACAAAATTAATAATTTTGATTACTGTATATGATGACTAATATTGTAGAGTTTTTTTGTCTACTTGTTACATTTTCATGCGTCAACTATTCAACCGATTACCAATTGTCAAGTATATAGAAAAGGACAATGAACTGTATTCGATGGATTAACCAAAATTTCAGTTACGTACCGCGAGTGGAGCTACAAGCAAAAGTCAGTATATAATAAAATTAACAAGCGGGTGGACGTTGTTCCGCCCTAATAATAAAAAAAATTGAGAAATTATATACATAAACCTTCCTCGTGCCAGGTTATCTATTGGTGAAAATTTGCATGAAAATTCATATAGTAATTTTTAAGTTTATCGCGAACAGACTAACGTGGAAAAGGACTTTTTGTTATAGCTATGCAATGATGGTAATAATAATGAACTTTGTATCTAGGTAAGTTATTAAAATCTATATAAATACTTATTTTATTTTAAAACAAGATGGCGGAGACTTGTCTTGGTTAACGCTGCTTAACAAACGGCAGCCATTTTGTGCCAGTCATACTTTTGCGCTACGCTTCAAAGTAATTATAAAATTTTAACAAAGATGTAGATATGTTCTTGTATTTTACACATTTATCACGGTTTATGTTGCATACAGTACGATTAGCTATAATATGGTTATTCCGTTCGTACATATTTTACTGAAGTCGCTTGCGAAATGCGAAACACCATGGCGGTTTTTTTTTTTTCGAACTGACTACGCTATTGACCTAGCAAGGTCTTAACAGCTTCACCGAACTACTGCACCATGGCGGCTTGACAGCTATCTTCTTATTTACCTAATAATTGAGTTTCATGCATAACATAATTGTTGGGCATTTTAAACGACCGGCTAGCTAATCAACTGAAACTGTCATCCAAACTGAATACCAATTTAATACTAAGCTAAAGATATACCACCTTCTTTGTGCAAGTTGTGTTAAAATGTTAGCGTCTAAAAAAACACAAATCATGATCCTCAAAAGAACAGAGAAACGACACAGTTCAAAACATTTAAAAAAATTACAAGAATTGCAACAGTGTATAAAGAATTATTCTTCAAGTTTTCTTTAAATGAAATGCATACCTATAAGAATCATTTATCTGATGGAACTCTGGCGAATCGACGTGCGATCTCACCAAGATTTCTAAATTTGTTTAATAATTTTTATAGGTGACGCGCGAATCTATTCATTTTGAAGACAACGAGAACAAAGGTGCGTGTAAAAACTAGTTTCGTATAAAAATAACTGCAGTACTCCTTCTACATATATGAAATGTATAGTGTTGATCGTCATATCCGGCGATTAACATATTATGTACATAAATATTTCTACAATTAAATAATAATTATTATACTTATTTCATTAATTATGCATTTATTTGAAATCATTTATGTTAATTACCTTACAAGAATATTTTAAACGGCAGATTCATTGGCAAGCCATCTATCATAAGCACGTAGAAGCTTCCTGCGTGTCATCAATGACCTTTCACTTCTTTATTACATGGACACGTCACAACTTTAAGGAATAATTTCCTCTCATGATATGTAAAACCGCCTCGGTTTGAGTTAAAATACATACATAAAAAAATAGTAAATTGGTATGTTTGTATACATATATTAGATCGATAAACTCCGACATCGTTTGAGGCAGAAAAGTCCTAACGCCTAAGATTTATTTTCAAATGTAATAAATACCTAATATACTCCTTTGGAAGGATATAAACGCAGAAGAAATGACTGGCGGCTAATGGTATATTGTAAATATCTATTTCAATATTATAATACAATTGATTCTTATGAATGAAATGTTTCTATATGAGTTTGTTCACTAAAGATTTTCTAAAGATATGATTCTAAGATTATTTGTCTGTTACGAAAAATATTTAATTTCTAAATTGGTATCAAATTTTCAAACAATGAATTTCAATTTATTTAATTTAAAGAAACGATTAAATTACAAAGAGTGACCGCGTCGAGTCGTGGTAAAATCTTAAATTGTAAAAGAAGCGTTTCTTTGAACGTTTATTGTTGCATTCAATAGAACTTCTAGTCACGATTGACTTCTATTATAACCTGACCTCTGATATTCATTTTGACTCGTGTTATTCAACCTTAGTTTTATAGTTTTTGGACGATATTTCACGTTGCAGAATTAGAGGAGGGAGTGACGCAATATTATAGTGCTGTTTGCGTATCGTATTTCAGGATTAGGTTTCCATTTGGCTTGCATATTCATAGCTTAGTTCTGCAGAATTAATGTCACAATGTACACTGTATATATACTGTATCATTAATTATATGTATTAGGCTGAACGTTACGAATAATCACTGTATTCCCTTTTGAAGTCGTTCCATAAACAACCTTAATTAACTTATATTACTGCAAACTATTGAATAACACATCCTGAGAGTAATTCTAAACTTAATTGGGGATTTCATCACGTATTAATTAATTTATACTACTATTAACTTGAAATACTAAAGAAATTCTAATATGTGCACAGTTTTGCATATAGCGTATGGTTTGTATTTTAAATTAAATTTCAATGATTTAAAATTAGATTTTACATGCTATGAATTGAAATATATTACGAAGCAACTATTCACCATCTTATTATATTTAATTGTTCGAGTAAAAGTTCGCGGATCACTGATGATGAATTATCTTTTCGACACACTATTTTTTAAATTATTTAATAATGTTTTATATATCTCTAGTCGTCTTAATTAGCTTTCTCAAGATTATATAAAACAATATATTACCGAATGTATGTAAACACATTGCTTTAAAACAGCTGCACATATTTGAGTATCAGAATAAAGGTTGTATGAAAGAAAATAATAGTCCGGTGAAGCTGTTAAGGCCTTGCTAGGCCAATAGCTTAGTTAGTTCGAGAAAAAAAAGTTTTAAACAAAAAAGTGAAAAAACTGAATTAAATAACCCGAGGTGGGCAGCTGCCAGCTAGTTACAAATAGAAATAGCATGAAGTAAAGATTGTGGATGGCATTAAAAATTACGCTTAAATATTATTTCTTAGCATCGATGCATCTTAAGTCATATCATAGACAAAATAGAACCGAACAATTTAAATGAACTAATAAAGTGGATTTGAAGTATCGATACCACAAAAATAGATTTTCAGTTCAAGGGAAGTAATTTAATGTCTTGCCATCGTGATGTTATTTTTATCGTTGGAAGATATATTATAATTCTCGGACTAAGGCAACGTTAGTATAAGGAAAAAGTACTAGCCTGTATATTTATGCTCCTATCTTCTGTTATTGTTAGTGTGTTAATGGTAATTTTAATGTACAAAATAAAATATATAAATATGTCCTTCCAAAAATTATTGGATAAGCTGCTGATGATATTATACATCTACAATATATTCAGTTTTTAAGAAGCAGCGGAACCTTTTGTTACATTTTCTGAAAGTCAAGGTGACTAGTTGGCCTTTTTGCAAACGCCGCGATTTCCTGAATCGTAACTGTTGACGGAAAGGCTAATTATTGAAAAAAGATATATTTTTAAATTCGAACTAAATTAAAGTTTCTAGTGAAGCAGTAATTCGGACGATAACACGTACAGTAAATTCTCGCTATTCCCGAACTATTGAAAGCCAGGGGGTGGCAGATTATTGAAATTTTCGGATTATTGGATTGTATAGAAAAACTGTAAAAGCTCTTTATTTTTCTTTTTGAACTGACTACGCTATTGACCTAGCAAGGTCTTAACAGCTTCACCGGGATACGCCAACTGTATAGGGTTTTTGGAGTTTGTATTGATACTTGTACTACAACCACACAAGAAAGTAGAGACAGGTGAGGGAAACTTGAGCGTAGGGTGCCAGATTAGTGAGAATGTAGTATACTTAATTCAACTAGCCATGTATTTTCGGACAATCATTTTCGTCTAAGAAATGATGAAGGTCAATTTAACTACATCTGACCGTTGTTCACGCAATGACCCTCGGATCGTTGACTCACGCCTACACACAACTATAATCAAAACAATGTAATAAATTCAATTTGCAAGTTTTCTGACTTCATCTACAACAAACGACAATACATCCCACGGTTATGTACTTTGACGACGCGACGTCGCACAATCATTAACAATACCCAAGATAACATCCCGGACATGATTTCGCTCTTGTATATTCTGATAGCCATGTATTAAAAAATATATGAGCGCGTTAGAATAAACATTACCTATTAAAGATTACATCATAAACTCATCGTAAGCATTGTGATATGATCATTATTATTGCTAACTAATCGTTAACCGCGACTTCGTCCAACGTCCGCGGAGAATTTAGCAACCAATTTTTACTTTAGTTGATTACTGGACAGGCGATCTAATGGATATTGCTTTTTTAGTTTATTCTATACGCACAGAATCCTAATTTTTATTTCTAGAATATAATTAGCCTAAGTGACATCTTATAATATCAGTAAGAGTCCCGTCAAACAACCGTTTTGACAAAAAAATTAAAAACTTTTTTTTCGAACTGACTACGCTATTGGCCTTACTAGGCCTTCACAACTTCATCGGACTACTAAGGCGAGCGCTCAAGGCACTCAGCCGATTTTATTCAGGTAACATGCTCAAGGGTGCACGGCACACCTAGGCTTAGGCTGTTACCGAAGAAAACCCGATCTGACCTAGCTAAGCTATTCTAAGGTAATCGTACATGTATTCATTTTTGAATTATGCAATTAAAAATTACATGATTCAAAAACACAACATGTAAATCGGAATGAATTAAAAATCCGTTTTTGTTATAATCACTGTATCGTATATCTATTTAGCGAAAAGTTTTCGTTGGGCTCTTAGTCTATCGTGTAGTTACTTTTATATCTTATTCACAATCTTGTGTTGTTTGGCTCAATATTTTGTAATACTTGTGGCATTATATAGTTTGGTTATTATGCACAAGCGTAGTGGATGGAAAACAATACCATGGAGCATGAATTCTGAGATGCCACAAAACTCCTTAGAAAGTTCTAATTAGTGACCACCATCTTGTCAGTACATGGATATTATCACAAGACACTTGTAATATTATCTACTTGACAATGTCAGTTATCTATTTATCTATACTAATATTATAAAGAGGTAAAGTTTTTAAGTTTGTGACATTGTAGGGGGTAATTTCAGGAACTACTGGTCCGATTTGAAAAATTATTTCATTGCTGAATAGCTCATGTATCGATGAAGGTTATAGGCTATATATCATCACGATAATACCAATAGGAGCGGAGCACCAATGAAGAATGATTCAAAATCGTTTTTTTTCCTCTTGAGAGTTTCCGCTGCGTGTTAGCATTAGCCCAAAGTAACTATTCCACGCGAAAGAAGTCGCATGTAGAGGCTAATAATAATCTATAAAAAAAGATTGGTTGCCAAAACTAAGGTAAAAAAACTGTTATTTTAACTTACAAACATACTCTTCAGTTCTATTTATCTGTGTAAAATTTAATGAGCTAACTACGCAGTTTACAAACATCCTTTTTGATTTTTTTTTATTGAAGCACGACAAAGTGACTGCGCTATGCCTGATGGTAAGCATAGTACAATCCAAAAACAGTGGCGACCACCGAGAGACAGATCATCTATCGTCGGTCGCCGCTGTCATGCCGGCCATAATGACATAAGTCACCCGGTACTGGATATGCACAGGCTGATCCCGAAACGCGATGCGTTGAAGCGAGTCACTATGACGGGCTTTTTCGCCATGTACATGGTGGTTGCGACCCAGTCGGGCTGTAAAACCCTACCACCCCGCTATCGCCATTGCCTCGTTCGTTGATCAGCAGGGTGCACCACGTGCAGGTGAGGTTGGCTTGGGTGTCTCAAGTCTTAAGATGTTACTCGACACCCTTAGACCCCAAATCACTTTCCATCATTCCTTTTCCAATAACTGCGGTTTTCATGTAATAATTTGTAACTAGTGTCCGTCTCATCGTAATAATTTCCTATGTAGTTACTACATTACCCATAATAACGTACTGTAAAGTGTTTACATTAAACTTCATATAGATAAATTAGTTAACATATTGTTAGTGTCAATATATGTCTAATTATTTTTTCTTTCTGATTATCTGTTATGTTTGTAGTGAACCTTAAGAATTAATTCAAGAATGTGGAATAGTGTAGAGTAGTAAATTTATATAGAATAGTTAGTATTATCAATATTGTTGAAATATAATATATAAAGTAAAAAAATAAATAATATAACAAAAAATCTATAGTATGCGAAAAATACATATGTATAACTACATAATATAATAAACAACATATACTATAATTTTATAAGTCAAAAACTAAAATTAATAATAGGTTTTATCCAATAACAAAGGTAGTGTAGCGCTAGTAATATGTTTTACAAACGAGTGACGCGAAAGTTTATCCAAAGAGTCTCAAATGAATTTATTTCATTTGAAATTTATGTGATTAAAAAGCTTTCTGGAATTCTTACTGTAAAGGGCTTTTGTAGAAGATTAAATTACTTGAGAAAAGCTTGCTTACAAAGGTTTTTCGTAATCTCGTACCATTAAGCATTTTGTAATTAAAGAGAATTGGTTTCGATATTGAAACTGCATAAAGGAATATTTCTTTCATTGAAATTTACGAAAACTTTCAGAAAATAAATAAACATATCATTATAAATATATTCAAATATAATCAATTTCTATAAAACATTAGTTAATAATAGTTGATCTGATATTATTTATATCTTTATTTCTTTTTGTATATCGACTTGTTCGGACGGATCATGACCTTAGAAAACCGGTCGCAGACTTGCGAACGATGTCTTCAAAATATAATAACAATTTGTATTAATTCGCGACAAAAACCAGATAGCGCCGACGCTGTTGTTTCATAGTCAAATTTTTCGATAGTATTAATTTATTCATATGTTTGTAGAATGCTTTATAGTACAATTTTTATAAACTAACTAGGTGATTCCAGGCTCCATGGTCAACTATCTGAACAGTATATACTAGTGGAAAAAAATAAGGAAAAAAATTCCCAAATTTGAGCCTCTTTTCTAATGACGTCTTCGTTAAAAATGGTCGTTCCGGATTGTAAACAAAATAATTAGATACTTAGTTTTTAGTTTTGGGATGAAAAAATATTGAAAGCAATGTTTAAAAGACTCTGTTAAGGATTGCTTCATTTATTGTTTACTTATAATTAATTAGTTTTGTTTACTTTAAGTATTTTATTTTTTCATTGCTTTATAAAAAATTAACGGGCCCGGCGGTCGTTGCCGTCTGGTGAAGCTGTTAAGACCCTGCTGGGTCAATAGTGTAGTTAATTCGAGAAAAAAAAAACCGCGGACGTTGTCACACCCTGATAATAAAAAATGTCGAGAAAGTATATGCTAAAATCTTTGTAGTGAACCACTCTATGTACTGGAGTAAATAGCATGAAAATCCGTTTAATACTTTTTGAGTTTATCGCGAACAGACAGACAGACAGAGAGAGAGACTTGGCATAGAACTTTGTTTTATACTAGGTACCTAATGATTACAATGTTTAGACACAATCATATTTAAATCAACGAATGGGTATAGACAAATATGCATATAATACTTATATTGGATTATATAGTTTAAACATCCCACCCAATAAGTAATAATGTTTTTGAATCCATTAGAGATTGAAGTATTATTCATCGTAAATAATTGATTAGTTCGCGAAATATGATTCTGTCACGGCACGAGTAACCTAGATTCAATTTTCTGCAAGGTA
>JACEII010000019.1:43032-56553 GCA_014332785.1 Antheraea mylitta
AGGTAATCAACACTTTCTGTTTATTTTAAAAGTTGGACGATTGTGCCTATCCGAGGTGCGATATTTTCGAGTCAACGTCGGTCTTTCTTTCACTTAATTCTACATCAATGTATCAATAATATTTTAAATAATTATTATCTTTCGGAATCAATAATAAACCAAAGATTATTTTCATTTATAACACAATTTTCAAAGCAAAATCCTTTCGAGGACAGTGTTTAAAGATTATTTTTCCTCATCAAAGATTATGTACACATTAACATCTCGAACGGCTAAGAAGTTTTCAATTAACTTTTTGTGTCAATAAAATACAAGTTATACCACGAATAAATGTATTTTATAAATGCGATATAAGGAAAAAACGCTTTTAAAAAACCCGATGTGTCTATATTTTTGTATATTCACACTTTTTACTCGATCGATTTTTGTAGTATTGTTGCGTCTCACAACAACTTTTTATACCTCAGTCAGCGTTTGGAGACTCGTATTTGTTTAGTGACTAAAAGAATCAAGTCTTTAAGGATATGTTTTTGTAGTTTTATAAAGTTATGACCGTTTCTTATTAACGTGTGGAATTTCCTTATTAATACACCACCCTCCTGGGGGAGAGAGTGGGTTATGTCCGAATCGCACGGATTAAAACACCATAGTGTACTGACAGACCATTTTGTTGGGGCGGTAAGAGATCGTCCTATTCTAATCTCCTTGGATAGCCGCCCTAACGTTCCGCCCAGCGGAAGATGACCGCCGGACTCTTACCTAATAGGGAGACGGACTGGGTACACACCAGCTGTGTTGTTTTGTCTGTTTGTTGTTTTGTGTGATGTTTAGTTGCTTTTTTACATCTTGAATTTGCACGGTGGTAGGCCTTCTAAACCGACATGGTTAGCTACAAACCCTCAAATTGAAAATCTGTCGCCTGTTTGTCTGCACTTAAGAGCCAGTACCCTCTTGGTATAACGTGTTTATTATCTTGGGACATTAGTCCACGTGGAATCGTTACTTCGGGCTTCGGAAGCTCTCAAAAGGGAAAAGAACTCGATTTTGAAACATTTTTCATTGTTGCTCTGATCCTATTGGTTGTTTGATGATATCCTTCCTCGATAAATGAGGTAACTGAAAGAATTTTTCAAATCCGATCACTAATTCTTGAGATTAGCAGGTTTTACAGATTACCAGGTTTATAATATTATAGTATCGATTAAAAAACCCTAAGATTAAATACTATAGTGAGTTTGTTTGTTTGTTATTAGTGGAAAAAAATAAGGGAAAAAATTCCCAAACTTGAGCCTCTTTTCTAATGACGTCTTCGTTAAAAATGGTCGTTCCGGATTGTAAACAAAATAATTAGATACTTAGTTTTTAGTTTTGGGATGAAAAAAAAATTGAAAGCAATGTTTAAAAGACTCTATTAAGGATTGCTTCATTTATTGTTTACTTATAATTATGTTTACTTTATATTATATTTACTTTTTATTACTTTATATTATGTTTACTTATTATTATAGGCCTCAAGAAAATTTGTAGCCAAGCAACGGTTGGTGTGTTCAGGCACTTGAGAGCCAGACCCTTTCTAGATTTAGCGTTCAATTTACAAACAAACAATACAAATGAATTGGCAGGTATCAGCAAGTATTAATTATATTACCTTCCATCGGCTCCAATATACTCATTAATGCGCTGTACTTGACTATACAGTGATGATATATGATTGTTCAATTTCAAGTCATTATTACAAACAATTATGTACTTGTATTCAATGTTCAGACCATACTGACCTAGACCTTCAATAGAGCCGTAAAAAATTAATAATTGTTATATGTTGAAGAGCAGTGTATAATCGGTTAAAAGCTTATGAAAGACAAGGTTATCGCTTGTTTACGTGTAAATAATAATATTTAAGGCATATTCTCACTCCTGAATTTTGATTGTAAACAAGATTTTACTATAGTAACCAGATGTATCTAATATCCATACACTATGAACTTCACATACCTTCCCACGCGTTTTCTATGTAGTTACTATTTTCGACTCTTTATTCTACAATTATATATTTAAAAGAATTACTGAGACTGAAAGATAAATGAAGGGTTTCCATATACATTTTCAATCCCTTTTTAACCACCTTAGGGGTTGAATTACCAAAAATCCTTCTTTAGTGTTCACGTGCAATGTAGAAGGAGGCCGCATATAAATTTTCATAACCTTTTTTATTTTCAACATGGAGAAAATCCTCATGGACTGTCAAAGCTCTCGAGAGGAAGCCCGACTTGAGCCGCCCATCACTGCGTGCGTGTCACGAAGGGGTGGGGCCGAAAGCGGCGACTCGAACCGGCTAAAACTCCACGACAAACTACGCCGCACTATGTGAGTGTCGCGGGGTTGCGTGAGCAAGCTTCGCGACACCCCCGGTGGCAGGTGTTTCCAACGCCACACCCGGGTGAGGCAGGCCGGTTGCAGGACTGCCACCCAGCCCGCCGAGCCCGTGCAATGGGACTCCAGGCCCCCGACTCTTTCCCTCTGGGTTCGGTCGACAGCGGAGAGGCCTAGCCGCTCCGCCGCCACACCGCCATGGTTTTTTACCCAGGTTTACTCCTCCTACTCCACCGGAACCACCCTGAGATTTCCTCCGGCCTACGCTAACCTAAACATCTCTCCCCCGTCCCACGATCCTAGCCCTACCCTACCTATCACAAACCCTAATCCCTTCAATCCCTGGACTTGCCCACCCACTAGGTAGGTAAGTAGGCAAGTCAGAGGTTGCCTAACCAGTCTCCCCCCCCTAACCATCTCTAACCCTAATCAATGCCTACCTACCTACTGGGTCCCTACGCCCGCCTAGCCCCTGGCCTTGCCTACTTAGGCGGTAAGTAGGCAAGCCAGAGGTTTCCTATTCCTACTCCCCCCCCACCTACGTAGCCTACTTATGGGAGGTTCCCTTAGGGCGGCCTCTGGTGGATTTTTTTTTCATAACCTAGCCCCAGTAATTTGACCTGTGCCATATGTCAGTCTGTAATTATTTATACTAATATTATAAAGAGGTAGTTTATGAGTTTGTGACGTTGTAGATGGTAATCTCAGAAACTACTACTCCGATTTGAAAAATTCTTTCAACGTTATAGAGCCCATTTATCGAGAAAGGTTATATAATATCACGCTAAGACCAATAGGAGCGGAGCCCCTATGAAGAATGTTTCAAAATCGGGTTTTTTTCATCTTGAGAGCTTCCACTGCGTGTTAGCGTTAGCCCAAAGTAACTATTCCACGCGAACGAAGTCGCGGGCAGAGGCTAGTATATCATATTTTATTACTATTGTTCAGACTTTATAAAAAACGTACAAGTGCAGAAGAATCTAGGGATGTAAATTAAAACAGTACTTCATGGATAGGGCAAAAAGGTTAAAGCAATTTGTGTGCAATTTGTTAAAGGTCTGTTCAGATTATTCCAACTTAAATATGGCACTTTTGCATAATATATTTTCTTTAACAATATATTGTAAGGAACATCGAAATATAGCGCATACATGACAGCCCTAATAAGACCTTGTCGTAGTGTTTCACATGAGTATTACCCACCGATAATATTTTTGATTGCGAGATACATACATCATCAAACATAATAATAATTATAGTTTTTATCTCATGTAGATACATATCATAAGTTTATTAATAATAACGGGATTACTAGTCTTAGACTTCCTGACTCGAATGTCATTGACATTAACCGTTTGGACCTGTAGAATAATTCCTAACGGATGTATATTTTAATCTAATTGATTTTGAAATTAAAACTTTCAAAAATCTTTTCTTTCTTTAAATTTCACCAACGAATCATTTAAAAAAAAAAATTGTAAATCAATTCTACTCCGATCAACGTGGCGTCCTTCGCTGTTATCAATGAGCCATCGCCAATAATTAACCATTTTAATAGAATTTAATTAAAACACAGTATCCTTACCTGCAGTATTAATTACCTAAGCATATTTTATGAAATAGAAATTCCCTAGTATTTTCTAGATTTAAAAGAAATCGTATTGTATATAATTAAATTTTATCTTATATAAAGGCAAAACAATTACTTCATTGTAAACAGGAAATATGAAACAGTTATATAAAAAAAAAATTTGATAATTAATTCAAAAAATAATCGCACTGCCCAAATCTTTAGCAATTCCATATAAAAATTAGGTATTTAAATCAGCATTTATTCTTCTTTTTATTAGAACTGTATGTATTTTTTTAGTTAATAACACATTTAAATAGGATCCACGGTTGATTTTAGGTAATCAAAAACGATTGTCCTCTCCTGTTAACATTTCAGTTGACCTTTCCAAGTTTTTTTTTCTAAGAAAGATGACTTAAACGAATTCCACAGATTTCTTTGCATAAAACAGGTAATTTTAAACAGCTTGGCAATGAATATTTCTCTGAAAACATCGATGATTAGTATAATTATCAAAGTAATAATAGTTTACTGCAGCACAATATTGCCGATAATAATGAATCCGTTTTTAATATACTTAGGTACATGATATGGCGGCAGTTGTATTCGAAATTCGATTTAAGTTTTTACCTTTAACCATTTGTTAGGAGTTTTTGGCGGGATCTCAGTCTGTCATGTAGTGGATTTTATATTTTATTCATAATCTTGTGTTATTAGACTCTATATTTTGTAAATTTGGTGGTGTTTTGCGTAATATAGTTAGTTTATCGTGCATAAGTGAAGTGAATGGAAAATAATACCACGGAGCATGAAATTCTGAGATGCCACAAAAACTCCCTGGAAGGTTCTAACAAGGGATCCACCATCTTGTTAGAATATTGACTGACACGACGCTTATTATTGAAATGATTGCACGATGCTTGTAATATTATTGACTACGTGACAATGGCAGTAATAATCTAAATGATTAATTGCCAAAAATAAAGATAAAAAAAAACCATTTGTTAGGTTAAAAAATTATCAGACATCGGGACATCGTGGCAGACTTATGCGTGTCTTAGCAAAGCTGGGTGGTAATGTTCTGTTACTCAATAGAATCGTGACAACATATACATGGTGATCACCAGTCATAGTGACTCATTTTTAGCTTGTCATGTCTCAATACCAGCTATTACATGCCCATCAGCAACTGACGGCACGACAGCGATGATAGATTGCGAGACTCTCATCAGTGTTGTTCTTGGATTATGGTGTTTATCACTAATCACAATATCGTTACTTTGACGTGCTATTATATAAACAATATATCATCATCACATCAGCCTATAAGAGGCCCATTTCAAAATCCGAGAATTTAGATAAGTAAAGACAAAATACAGGAGCCATTTGGAAAGTCACAATATATCACGCATGACTTAGGATTGGAACAGGCTTTAAACATCAATTGGTTGTATTAAAGGCTGTTGTGGTTATTGTATTAAATCATATATTATCATCTTAGCAAAAACAGTGACATAATGTTTATAATAAAATCAATATTTTACTTTGGGCATGCTTATTCGCTACTGTCTATTAAGAAATTGAAAATTACTACAAAGATGCCGTATCTTTTTAATTCTATGTTCAAGATCTATTTGTTAGGAACTTTTTACAATAATCTTGTGCTAACGAGCTTATATATATGGGTCGCTAGATATTAAAACAAAATACATAATTAAAAAATCTAATAACCTAATAATTCTTATAAAATCACTAGCTTTTGCCCGCGACTTTGTACTCGTAATATTGTAGTTACTTTGGGCTAAAGTTAACTTTAACTTGCGACTTAGTTTACGTAGAAGGTGAAAATATTTTTAGATAATACGTATGTTAACCTCGATTTTGAAACCTTCTGCATTGGTGCTCCGCTCCTATTCGTCTTAGCGATATAGCTAGCGAGCATATAGCTTTCCGATAAATGAGCTATCTAACATTGAAAGAATTTTCTGAATCGGACAAAAATTCCTCAGATTAACACGTTCAAGCAAAGAAACTCTTCTACTTTATAATATTAGTATAGAAGTATAGATATTAATGTTTATCATACAAATATTAACTAATATAAAATTGCAAAAATCTCCGCTAAACGAAACGGTATCAAAAAACTGGCAAAAAAACAAGTCCCTCGTTGATTTTTTATTTCGAAGCAGCTGGCTTTAGAAACGAGTTTCGCAGCCGCGCATGGCGCCGCTGGAAAGGCAGTTGCGATGACGTGGCGGCTGACATAATCTGGCCTTCGAGCTCAGTTGCAGCGCGATAACAAAACAAGATGGTAAATATGGCAATTGTAACCTCATACATAAATAAAAATACTATTTGTTGCCTGCTCGCTTGGCTGAGCGGCTAAAGAAAACCCATTCTACCACGTAATCGACTTCTATGCTGAATTTCATTACAATTCATCTAGTCATTTGTGTGTTAATAGACAAATAATCATACAAATATACTTTCGCATTAATAAAGTAATCCAAATACATGTTTTTTTTTTTTTAATTATATCAAGAATACCAAGTTTATATCAACATTATTGTTAATGTATTCTAAGAATTGATTATTATAATATTGGAAACCATTTTTATAATAACGTGAATTTGACTATGTAAATCTGAATAGCCGTTTAGTTTTACTAACGAATAAAATCTTACCCTCTGTTTATGTTTTTTTTTGTCTATACATACAATATATTGTTAAAATAATAATTAACGCTAACGAATTCGCGTGTATCAGTTAATAAAAATATACTTAGTTCGTTAAATACTTAGTTTTATTACATCTACAGACATTAATTAGAGGCTAAAACTTAAAAAAATATATAGTTACCTATTAATTAATATTTCTAGCTGATTCCCACGTCTTTATCTGTCTTATTAACAGAGGACAAAACATTAAAAAGCACACTTTTCTTATAACATTTCTGTACTCTTTTCTTCGTTTCTTAAAACTTTAATAACCTTATATTCAATGAATATATTGCGAAATTTAATCTTAAATAAAAACTAAGTACCTGAGGAATAAATTAAAAAATATATGGAAATCTATTCATTAGTTTTTAGTGCGCGTACGTATGTATAATAGACTGATTCCAGAAATTCGACTATTTGTTATTTTCTTTAATATATCGAAAATATTGTTGGAAGTGATAAATAAAAATCCTGTGAAAGCCATAGCCCTTAATATTAATATTAAGATGTGCCGCATGATAGATTTTAATTTCCCGTGTGATTAACATAGGAAAGTTTGTTTTTTTGAGTTTAGAGTTTTATAACACTTTAATGGTTCATCAAAAAGGCTAGACCAAATCATTTTCTTAAGTAAAATTGAATGCTCTACAAAAAAGGTATCTTATATTTTTTTACTAACAGGCGCGTTTCGAAGTTATTAAAATTTAAAATAATCTATAATATTTTCTCATTTTCTTCCAAGTTTTTTTTTTTATTGAAGCACGACATAGTGACTGCACTATGCCTGATGTTAAGCATAGTACAATCCAGAAACATCGGCAACCACCGATAGACAGATTATCCATCGCCGGTCGCCGCTGTCATGCCGTCCATAATGACGAAAGTCACCCAGTATTGGATATGCACAGGCTGATCCCGAAACGCGACACGCAGAAGCGAGTCACTATAATGGGCTTTTTCGCCATATATATGGTGGTTGCGACCCAGTCGGGCTGTAAAACCCTACCACCCCGCTATCGCCATTGCCTCGTTCGTTGATCAGCAGGGTGCACCACGTGCATGTGAGGTTGGCTTGGGTGCCTCAAGTCTTAAGATGTTACTCGACACCCCTTACACCCCAATTGAGGAAACAATCAAGTTTTCCAAAAAAGTTTGTCTAATTTCATTGTGAACTATGTAGATTTATGGACGAAATGTAATGTATCATTTAATAAATTAAACTCGAAATTTCAAAATTCACATAGTAATGGAAACTATTCCACAAGGTTGTATATTTTGTTACAGATATTTAATATCTTATTCGATTTCCACGTATCGTGCATTGGTATTACATTATTATGTTTAATATTTATTTCTTTGACCGTAATAACGTGTTCTTATAACACACTACGTTAGTTCCGTATTTCGTCAACGCCACTTCTTTTTTGTATTGTAACGCTCCGGTTGTGTTGGATTTACACAGTTTGAAGTTCAAAGTACAATGAAACTGTTCGTAGATGAGATGTTTTTTGTTATTTTGAGCTTGTTTATTTGAAAATCTGTTTTAAATATATGGCAATAACGTATAGGTTCAAAAGTTTTTAAACAATATGCGTTCTATATTCTGATGTAAACGTATATCCTATTACTAATATCTTCTTTCATACAGATGATGAAATTACAATTTCATTGAGGCTTTATCAAGTCAAAACTACTAAATGTATGTGCGCATAGTACCATCCGATGTAAATTTTTTCGTAAATGGTTCTAGACTACTTATTTTTTTATTACTTTAATTTTTTTTCAATTAAGAGTAATATAATTACAGAAACTTTCCATAGCTTTCGAGTAGCGTTATATAAAATCAATTATAAACTAAACGTGTCGTAAAGACACGCCATGGAAGTGAATCTTTTGTGTTACAGGGAAACATTTGTATTAAAATAACAAATACATATTTTTTCACGAAATTTATAGGTTATATGATAAAAAAAGATATAGGGCCAAAGAAGAGCGAGAGAGAGAGAGAGAGAATTGCGCACCTGGCTGCGCACGTACTAGGTAGACTCGATACGCACACAGCATATTTCTTACGCAGTAGTCCGGTGAAGCTGTTAAGACCTTATCAGGACAATAGCCTTGTCATTTCGAAAAAAAATCGTTACGTAACGATTTCTAATAAATCGCACTATCCGTAGACCGCGCTAAGGAACTTCGTTCCAAAAATACAACGAAAAGACTATGTCACACGGTGTCCCAGGCAGTTACCCATCCAAATACTTATAGCAACCTTCTTGCTTAACCTTAATGATCCGAAGAAAACTGGTGTTTTCAATACTTTAACCGACACGGTGTTTACCCCTACTATTTTTGGTCACACGAAAAAGTTTCGGATCTGAATTACGCGGCTCTCCAAGAAGTTTCATTTTAATAGAAAGAAAGAAACACGTACCAAAGAGGAAGAAGGAAGCGAGGATATCACGAATTGTAGATTCTTTTGTAGTCTCACAGGAACATGGATCTGTAACAATTATAATATCTCATTTTAAAACGTCATGAAAACGAGCGCAGACAACAAAGATACTCTAAATACAAAATTCACAGAGTCTGAATTAAACATACTTTATTTAATTAATGTAATTTCAAGCATTGTTTTATCCACCAATAGTTTAATTCTGTTTGAAATAACATAACATTACGTCTTTATTCTAAGTTTATTCGTCTTTGAACAGACAACAGATATGTTAAAATTGTAGGTGGTAGAGGCACGCTGAAGCTATTACTGGCTTTAGTATGAATGGGTCGGCTCGTTCGGGGTAGTACCACCTTTTCACAGAAAACCGACTTCATGTAACAGTGCTTGCATTGTTGCGTTTCGTTCGGTCAGTGAAAGAGCCCGAGGCTCACCTCTCCTCACGTTCCCCCTCTCCTTTTCCCTTGCCCCTCCCCCAACACATCCTGGCAACGCACTTGCGACTCTCCTGATTTTGCAAGTGTCTATGGACGGTGGTCATCACTTAACATTAGGTAACCCACCTGTTCGTTTGCCTCCTATGATATAAAAAAAACAATCTGTAATGCGTTAAAGAAAAATTACTGATCCTTGCATAGAATGAATAGTACTGTATTATTAGTGAATAAATAAATTAAAAGGTTTCAGGACGCTTGTAATCGATTACTCTATGTGTCTACAAACATCATCATTACATAGTATAAAGTGATTTTTTTTTTATCGAAGCACGACGTAGTGACTGCACTACGCATAATGTTAAGCATAGTACAATCCAAAAACATCGGCAACCACCGATAGACAGATCATCCATCGTCGGTCGCCGCTGTCATGCCGGCCATAATGACGAAAGTCACCCGGTACAGGATATGCACAGGCTGATACCGAAACGCGACGCGCAGAAGCGAGTCACTATGACGGGCTTTTTCGCTATATGCATGGTGGTTGCGACCCAGTCGGGCTGCAAAACCCTACCACCCCGGTTTCGCCATTGCCTCGTTCGTTATTCAGCAGGGTGCACCACGTGCAGGTGAGGTTGGCTTGGGTGTCTCAAGTCTTAAGATGTTACTCGACACCCCTTACACCCCAAAATTCGTTTCCGCTGTCTGTTCGCTTAGATATTTTAAACTATTTAAAGTATTTTAATACAGCAATAGATAGAGTAATTCAAGAGGAGGGTTTATATGCATAATACGTATATATTATAATACGGAAAAGCTAAAAATTCAAAGATTTGTACTGTGATGTCGTAACAGACATTTTCGTGAGCTTAAATCGCAAACGCTGGTTAAACATTCCGAGAGTTGGTAGATAAAATTAATGTACTACGGAATTGTACCATGTAAATAAAGCGGATTTCATTTTTTTTTTTTTTTTTTTCGAAATGACTACGCTATTGACCCAGCAAGGTCTTAACAGCTTCACCGGACTACTAAGGCGAGCACTTAAGGCACTCAGCCGATTTTAAGGATTTCATACTTTTTGCGGTTTGTCTACCTATGAACTTTTACGCTCGAATTTCTTTTTGGCAACCAATCTTCTAGAAGATTATTACTGCCATTGTCAATTAGGTAATGTTATTACAAGTTTCTTGCGACTATTTTAATAAACGAACAAAATGGTGGCTGTCGTGTTAGAACTTTCCAGGGAGTTTTTGTGGCAAGTCGGAATCAATGTTTCGTGGTGTTGTTTCCCCAGCCAAAGTGTGCACGATAAGCAAAGTATATTACGCAAAACAACAGAAAGATTTCAAAATATAGAACTAAATAACACATGGCTATAAATGAAATATTTTATCCACTACAATAATGACATTCCAAGATCACATCAAAAACTCAATTCTCGAAAACTATATAATCTAAAAAAAAGAGTTAGACGTAACAAAATTATCAAACGATTTGATCACAGATTCCAAGCAGACATAAATTCCAAAAGGTCAATACAATCCAAATTCTGTAGATGGTAGAGCCACGCTGAAGCTATTACTGGTTTTAGCATGAATGGATCGGCTAATCCGGGGTAGTACCACCCTCTCAAAAAAAACCGACGTGAAGTAACAATGCTTGCATTGTTGCGTTTCGTTCGGTCAGTGAGAGCGACGGAGGCCCACTTCCCCTACCCTCTCCCCTACCCCTTTCCCCTTCTCCCAAACACAGGCTGGCAACTCACTGGCGACTCCCCTAATATTGCAAGTGGCTATGGACGACGATGATCACTTAACCTCAGGTGACCCGTCTGTTTTTTTGTCTCCTATGACATAAAAAAAAAAAATATCAAATAGACATAATATGCGAAGATTGTCACAAAGCATTATATGCACTAGTCTCTTCGTACTAAGCCTGGGGAATTTTTAAACAAATGTTTAAAGATTTACACAGATGTGTAAGATACTAAGAACTCTAAGATATTAGAGATAGTTAAGTATACAGTCAACCACATCTGTAAAGATTTTATATTATAGAGTCGCTGTAGAATCTCTGAAACTCGAGCCGTAATTTTTCAAGCGGAGCGGTGAAAGGCGATGCAAGGCCGAACAGGCAACAATGGACTAAATTATGGTCGATACAAATAATCACGATGTACCTACAGAACAACCGGAAAGAGGCTTCCATTCATATAAACGGAACCTTTGTTATTCAGATTCTCTAAGAAAAATAGAATCTAGATTTCTATTTTGTTGTCGGAAATAAATTATCCATCATAGTAACTGCATTTTAATGATATAGACATTTAAAATAATTGCTGTAAATATATAAATAACAATAGAGAATATACAATAATTAATAACTATACAAAAAAAAACAGGTTGTGCTGTAAAACCAAACTTTTGTATTACAGGAAAACATCTTAATTATTTATCAAACTCATATAAGTATAAACATGTAACTTAGCTTAAGTTAGTTCAGATAGGTCGCGAATTGCATGTATCAGGCATCAGCCTAAGCCGAGGTGTGCCGCGCACCCGTGAGCTAGTTGCCCAAATAAAATCGGCTGAGTGCCGCAAGCGTTCGCCTTAATAATCTGGTGAAGCTGTTAAAACCTTGCTAGGTCAATAGCAAAAAAAAACAAACATTTTTGAATAGTATTTTATACTCTCAGTATTACTATCAGTAATAGCTAGGCCGCCTATACGCTGTACATGCAACCACGGACAACGAGAAAGAAAGCAATCAAGAAGAGCGTATGTCTCACTGTTCTCCAATATCCGAAGGCAATCGAGATACTGCTCCCACTCTACCCGACACAGTGTTTATACCCACCACTACATCGTCATACAAAATGGTTGCGGATCAGATTTTTAAAACCCTCCCACAAGAAATTTCACTTCAAAATTACAAGTGTAGTGGTAGAGCCAAGCTGAAGCTATTATTGTTTTCAGCACTAATGAGTCGGCTCGTCCGGGGAAGCACCACCCTCTCACAGAAAACCGTCGTTAAGTAACAGTGCTTGCATCGTTGCGTTTCGTTCGGTCAGTGAGAAAGCCGGAGACCCACCTACCTTCCCCTTCCCCTTCCTCCTTCCCTTCCAGCCCCCCCACCCTCCTTCCAAACACAGGCATGGCAACGTACTTGTGACTCCCCTGGTGTTGCAAGTGTCTATGGACGGTGGTGATCACTTAACATCAGGTGACCCATCTGTTCGTTTGCCTCCTGTTACATAAAAAAAAACAAATCATAAAAGTTAATTGGATAGAAAAGGTAGTTCTTATTAAAAAACTGAATGAAGTCGAGTGCAACGCCAAACGTCATTTTTTTTTTTTCGAAATGACTACGCTATTGACCCAGCAAGGTCTTAACAGCTTCACCGGATTACTAAGGCGAGCGCTTAAGACACTCAGCCGATTTTATTTTGGCAACCAGCTCAAGGGTGCACGGCACACCTCGGCTTGACCCTGTTGCATGCAAAATCGCGACCTATCTTAGCTAACCTAGCTAACTATTCATATATGTATGAGTTGTTGAAACGTATATGTGTACCAAGCATACACGCCTCAACAACTCCTCCATATATTTATTATCGGAAAATTGAGAGTTTTTCAGTTCGATAAGGGATGAAAAAAAAAAAGTAAACCCTTCCACTTTCATGTGTAAGCGTGTGGCGTGCACGTGTGTGAGGGTGATCGTGTAGTGTTGTAGCGGTGATGTATATTTGTGTGTCACCGTATCGCGCAAGCAACGCATTCAAGGGCTCCCTACCGAGGGATCGAACCTAGGCTTGAACCGCTGCCGTGGGAGGCCTAATCGGGGCAAACGTCAAAAGGCTTCTGTATAAGAAACTTGTAACTTAAAAATATCAAGTTTTTAAATGCATAATAAATAATCGACGAGGCTTTTAAAATCTCGTAAACACTCTGAGAGTCGTTAAGTATG
>JACEII010000019.1:76553-235999 GCA_014332785.1 Antheraea mylitta
TTCGCTTTTTTTTATTGTCTGCGTGAAAATCGTACCTGTGAGCAACTGTTGGGTGTTCATACACTTCATATTATAAATTGAGTTGTAAACGTCTAGTCGGCTGGATTCTTAGACCAGTGAAAAATCAATTCAACATCTCGGTATGCATTAAATTATTTTTTTCATAATCCGCTTTACTAATTTAAATACCTTTATAACTGCTGTTTGCTGTTGCTTTATAATAGCTGTTACTCTATCAGCGAATTGTAAAGGAAAATATGAGAAAGGAGATGTAACAGAAAAAGCAAAAAAAAAACTTGAGAGGTGTCAAGGGACACCCGGATGGAACGAAGTTCCTTTCGATTAATTAGTGAAGGAATTGTAATAAAATTTTATTTTTTTTAAGTTATAATAATATTTTTTTTATTATTAACAAATATAATGTTATATAAACTTAATCAGTAGGCTCAATTTTCGTAATAATTGGCTTGTGGTAACTGAAGTAGGAAACATATGTTTGGGATCATTATTACTATTATTTTTTATTATTTCCAAAAAACCTGTATATACTCAACAAAAATAATCGTGGCGACACCACACTGTTCAATGCGAAATAGAAATGAAAATATCTGGCTTGCTTTCTATAAGAGAGAGAGAGAGACAGACAGAGAAACATGCGACGCCGCACAGCTTACTATAGCAAAAAGTGTCGTGACAACTTTTCGTAAGAATTTTTTCCGTCTAGCCCCCTTTCACAACGCGCGATAAGGAACTTCGTTCCAAAAATCGTGTAATGTATTTTTTCTCCTACATTGTCGATTTGAAGACTGTAAAAATATATATGCCGGTAGTATTTTACTTGGTAACAAGTAAAACAACCTTTTTTTTCTCGAACTGGCTACGCTATTGACCTAGCAAGGTCTTAACAGCTTCACCGGACTACCTAAAATAATCATATAACCGACTTTGTATTAACAATATTGGAATATTAAAATACTATCAAATTAATTATTGAATCGGTAGCCCACTTATGTTAATCAAAATCAAAATTCAAATCATTTTTCTTACTATATCACTACAATATAACCTTTTAAAATATCATGATTTTCAATTTTGAGTTTTATTTTTACACAGTAAGGGTTATTCCTTACTTAGCAATAAAGTATACGCTCCCTCGCAACATGACACCACACGCAGTGCAGCACCCTTCAATTAAACTGCCACTGTTGGTATTGGAAAAACATTGTTTTTATAGGTATAATACATTTATCTATAATCCTTATACGCCCATACAACCCTCATCTTTAATTCGCCCATTGTGGTTGTAGAAGTTTTTCAGTATGTTACGGCTTTTATCTTCATACTAACTGATGCTCGCTATTTCGTTCTTAATGGAAACTGTGTATTATTTTATAGGAATCGATTTGTCTTAATTTTTTTAAATGATAATTTGTCATTTAGATTTAACCGCATAAATTTTTTAAGGAGTTTGAGTATCCATTGTTATATTTTGTCATTACTACTTACTTCATGTAGAAAAGCATATTAATATATGCGTAAATAATACTCTGATAAGTCCTATACCTATCAGAAAAAGTCTCATCAAACTTGGTTCAGCCATTTTGGAGATTAGCTCGGATAAATAATACACTTCTTTTGGTAGTGGTAGAGCCAAGCTGAAGCTATTATTGGTTTCAGCACGAATGGATCGGCTCGTCCGGGGAGGCACCACCCTTTCACAGAAAACCGACGTGATACTAGTAATAGTGCTTGCGTTGTTGCGTTTCGTTCGTTCAGTGAGAGAGCCGGAGACCCACCTACCCTTCCCCTTCCTCCTTCCCTATCTGCCCCTCCCCCACCCTCCTCCCAAATACAGGTTGGCAATTAATTTTATGTAAATGTATAACTGGTTGTTAAGCTTCTTTGACGTGGAATCTTATTGATGTTTTGCTTTTAAACTTTAGAATGTAACAAAAGTTCTATATTTAATTTTGATAACGGAAGTAAATCGTGATTTTAGAATTGGTTTAATAGCGAACGTTCGTTTTTATTTTATAGCGCAAAATACAAATGTTAAAAAAAATAGTAATATAAAGCATATGGAATTACAATTAATTTAAAATAAAAAACAGGGTAATAAGTAATTGTTTAAATATATATGGTATCTGTTATAATTATCTATATATAATTTCTAGCCAAATGTAGAAATGGTTTGCTGGCTAATTTTTCATTGTCGGTATAAGCAAAATTCAACTTCAACTATCTGTTGAAGGGTTATTGGGTTTCGTTTCGTTAAATGAATGTTATGACATATGTCTACTGAGTTGGTTATTTATCTTATCCATTAATCAAGTTTTAACAGTAGATTAATTAATTACATTAATGAAACACATGAGACTTATTGGAGGGAATTCGTAGCAATGACCTACTGTTATTTTACTAAAACTTATTTTACTTAATAATCATAGGTAATTTCTTTTTCATGACAAAAAAAATGTTTCACCAGGAACCCTAACATTATACGCATGAGATAAAACGAAAAGTTTAGTGGTATTTAGTTTATGGTAGAAAAATTGACATTATTGTCCTCTTTGTGTTAATTTCTACATCCTTCATAGGTTTTTTTTCATGAAAAAAAAATTGATCAGTGGTAAAATGTGGTAGTAGCCTTACAACTGCAGTTCCTTTTAGGTTGGATATAATATTAGGTACATCGTTGGAAATTGCAACTATTACTTGGACTGTACGCTATTTGTAACTTTACAAACATAAGGTATTTACCATCCACTTGTGCAAAATAACCGAACTATATTACGTAAAATACCACTAATTTTACAAAATATAAAGTCAAACAACACAAGAGTATGAATAAAATATAAAATCCACTACATGACAGACCAAAACCCGCTAAAACTTCAGCTACAAAACAATCGATACAAAATTACGACATTCTGGCCAACCCTAATAAAAGATTCAAGTTTACCAATATAAACGTATATATTATATGTTGCAAAATCGAACGGTTCTTTTGTGCAACAATGTTACCGTGTAGATTTTGCGATATGAACTATATTCGTGTATACTATATGCGTTCAACTCGTTTTTCGATTAGTTGCCTGATTAATGATTATACACCCATTGTAATATTCGCATTTGCTCTTGATTCATTGTTCATCATTCATTCGATTAGCTTTTTTGACGGCTATATATAAGACTATCTGTGCCCATGACTCCGTCCGCGTGGAACCTTGTGTAAAAAAAAACAGTGACTGAAACATCTGAATGTTTAAGTCCATTTACTATTTACTTTTTTCTTGTACATAAGTTACGTCGTCATTTAAATATGAAATAACTTTTGATAGAGTCAATCAATTTTAATGAAACCAAAACTAAATTTTACTCAAGGATATGCTTTATGATTTTTTTGCTGAGGTTTTATCATGAACTCAGTACTTTAGCAGTGATGCGTGTACATACAAAGAGACAGACAGACATTTCTAAAAATGATTGAAATGTACCTTATTACTTACTATCCTTTGCCCGCGACTTTTCGGCGTGGTATAGATACTTTGGGCTAACGTTAACACGCAGCGGAAGTTCGCAGGAGGAAAAAAATTCCGATTTTTAAACATTCTTCATTGATGCTCCGCTCCTTTTGGTCTTAGCGTGATATATAACCTATAACCATTCTCGACAAATAAGCTATATAACTTTAAAAGGATTTTCAAATCCAGAGATTACCCCATACAACATCACAACGTCAGAAACTCACAAACTTGACCTCGTTATAATATTAGTATAGATTCCAAGACACCTTCAACATTTTTATTCACAAAAATCTAAAAGTCCAGACACGTTAGATTTACATGCTCATTATATGTATATAGAAGAGGTAGCTTTGTGAATGTGGAACGATGCTGCCGCTAAATTACAGTTAGCAAATACATCAATAGGGACTTTTTCAGTATTCTACTCGAGGTTAAATTGTTAGGCAATTATTACAGAAGTACTCTGCTACGATTGACTGGCAGTATCAAGTTTTCTGATATTTTAAACTGAAGATCATTACTCAACAAAAACTTTTGGAAGTGCATTCAAGCGTGCTACTAGGGATGTGAGTTTAATGAAAAAAATCGATTAATTAGGAATCGATTTTTCTTTTTTTAAATAATAATCGATTTGTTAAAAATCGATTTTATTGAAAATAAATAATCGATTTTTTCAAAAATCGATTTTTATAATATTTAAAAATAGACATGCTTTCCATATTCCTATAATAAACCTAAAGATTTAAAATAACAATTTATCAGATTAAGAATCACATAAAGTTATACGTATTAAAAATAACCAGTTCAAAACAAAATAAAAGTGAATGTTCCTTTAAACTTTCAAGGTAAAGAATATAGAAACTAAATACCATAGAAATTTTCAGTACTATTAAACATTATATCGTAATAAAAATGAAATGATAAACATCCTAACAAAATGACAACATTATTAATTCTAACTGTAAAATTCAAAACAATGAAGTTCTCTTTTAAATTTTCATATTAATCATAGTGTGACTGAGAAAATTAAAATTGAAGAATTTTTTTTATTGAATAATTTCAATAGAAATTTATAGTTTTGTAAACTTATCGATATCGAGTTTACCATAAGACATTTTTAGTAAACACGTTGTACTCGCATGACAGACCTTTTTAGTTTTATTGAAAGTTTTAATTTTACAGAGAGCGGTATTTGGCTGTCATAAGAACCACAACAATCATTATAAGATATAGTAACTCATGTTACTTGAAAGGCATTGGGATGTTTTCATTCTATGTTCTTTTTAAATTTGTAGTTTCACTACAAAATTTTTCATTCTATCGAACAGGACATGCATATTACTGTGGTATTATTCTGTTTCGTTATAAAATACTTTCGCCAGCCGCTTTTAGGTGTTTTGCGGCTAGAAAACATTTAAAATTTTTACAAACATATTATCTCACTATGCTCACTGTTCAATTGTAAATAATATTGAACTTATTATGAGTTTTTTTCATCCGTCGCATAGATGTTTATAAAAATCGATTAAAATGCGTAATTTATATAATCGATTTTCAAAAAATCGATTAATATGAAAATAAACATCGACAATAAAAAATCGATTATAATAAAATAAAAATCGATTTAATTAAAAATCGATTATTTTTTAACATCCCTACGTGCTACCAATCGGCTATCATCGCCTATAAAAACTTACCTTATTATTTTGTTTAAAATTCGAGTTCTTTACGATCTTAGTCGTTACAATTTTTAGAAAATTTCGTAATAAATTGCAAAAAAAAAAAATGAAAAATGTAGATATTTGTTACTTTTAGAGCTAACGTTTAACAAATAATATGATAATCGTAAAAAAATGTAACATTTCAAAACGCATAGAAGATATATCGCAAGCAGTACGATACAGTGAATGTAGGTACGAATCTCAGCCAATCGGTGTGCGACCTTGCAACACTTCATAGCAATCTTCAGGCTATTCTATACACATAATCTTATACCTTTAAACGAGATATTCTTGTATATTTTTATATTTGTATATATTCAGGATCTCGGAAACTGCGTCGTCTACTTACGTAAAACTTAGTATGGAGGCAGTTTCGGGGACGATAAATCGATCTAGCTAGATTTTATTTATAGAAAACTTTTTAACTGAGTTTTCAGGTAATGATAAAATATAGCTAGAATATAAAGGTAAATTTCGCCGCCGCTGTCAATACAAAAATAGTTCAGATGGAAATCAGTTGCTTCGAAAATCCGTGTAACCACAGTTCGAATCCGAGTTACAGCAGAAGGTATATATATATTTTTAGTATTTGTTTTTGTAAAAAAATTTTAATTTTATAGGGCAAACCTAACAGTTTATTTTGATTTATAAATGTTTTTTAAAGAACCGAGCTAGGCTCGGTCGCCCACGTACTTATTATTTATTTCTGAAAACATTTCTTTAGGAGTTTTCAGCGGGATTTTAGTCTGTCATGTAGTGGATTATATATTTTATTCATAATCTTGTGTTATTTGACTCTATACTGTGTACATTTGGTGGTGTTTTATGTAATATAGTTAGCTTATTGTGCATAAGTGAAGTGAATGGAAAATAATACCACGGAGCATGAAATTCTGAGATGACACAAAAACTCCCAGGAAGGTTCTAACAAGGGATCCACCATCTTGTTAGAATATTGACTCACACGACGCTTGTAATATTATTGATTACTCGCCAATGGCAGTAATAATTTGAAAGATTGATTGCCAAAAATAAAGTGAAAAAAGAACAAACATTTCTTTAGAATTGTAAGTCCATTTTTTAACTCACAGTACTCACAATGTACAGATTTGAACCAGGAAAATGGATATTGTTTAAGCTGTCTTTAAAATTTTACTGTTAATAGAGTTCTTACAGAAATGGCGACTATGTCGTACATTAGAGACGAATTTTATTAATTTAACGAGAGGAAAATAATTGTACATCGAGTGACGTCTAATCAGCAGTATTTATATGTAAAGTCATTGAACTCATATACAATTTCATTTTGGCAATAACTTAATGAAAAATAACAGAAGCGGTCATAAAGACTGCCAACAGTAGGGAAAGCTAAAACAATTGAATAAATTGCGTTCTTTTTTTAATGTCCAAATCAATTATAGTCTGATTTGTTTAAGGATCATAATTTGTAAATTGAAATTATTAACATTGATCTGGTTTTCACATCTATTGGGACTCCGAGCATATATATATAGTACCTGGACGACCGAGCCTAGCTTGGTTCTTTAAAAAACATTTTTAAATTAAAATAAATTGTTAGGTTTGCCTTATAAAATTAACCTTTTGTACAGTTAAAAATATTTAAAAAATATATCCCTTCTGCTATCACTCAGATTCGAACTGGAGTTACACAGATTTTCGAAGCAACCGATTTCCATCTTAGCTATTTTTGTTTTGACAGCGGCGGCGAAATTTACCTTTATATTCTAGCTATATTTTTAGACTGAGATGACATTTGATAAGAGAGAGTGGAAAAAGGAAATATGTTGTGCTGACCCTACTTAGGTGGGATAAGGGTAATGATGTTTTTAGCTGTATTTTTTCATTGCCTGAAAACTCAGTAAAAAAAAGAATAAAATCTAGCTAGATCGATTTATCGTCCCCAAAACTACCTACATACAAAGTTTCACGGAGACAGATGACGCCGTGTCCGAGATCCTGAATATATACAAATATAAAAATATACAAGAATTGCTCGTTTAAAGGTATTAGATTAGATAGATATAGACATTTCATGGAGTTAATTAATTAATCAAACATTTATGAAGGACTGTACAGGCTCATCACAATAAATCAATTTACATTATACGACGTTAGTCTAGCCCAAGCGCAGTACGTCACGAGTGTGTCGAAGTCATCGGTGACGCGAACCCATACATTTTACCTCTACCAAAAATAACTCAACACGGCTAAATAAATTTTCATCTCAATAAACTTATATAACAATTAATTATATTGAAAACGCTTTTACAAGTAAAGAATATTTACAATCAATTTGTGGACAGCGTCTAAAGAGACAATTAAGGAAAGTGCAGAGTTGTGGGCGAACGTGTGGGACGGACGTAAAGTTCATATTGATCTCTCGCTGATAATATTATGTACAGCCTTTTACGTAAAGTAAACTAATTTAGAATGTCGTTTTTTTGCATGGATTTAATAGGTCATAATAGATTATTACCTTGCTGTGCACGCGGCACCACGGTAGTATATTTTTAGCATATATTTTTGAATATTCCATAGCTTATTTTACATTCAAATATTTACTGCCGAGCCTTTTCATTCATTGCTCAAATTCGATTGTACAAAACATTATTATTGTTCAATATGATGAAACTATTTTATATATTATCTTTAACAATTACAAATTGTTCTATCATATAAAAACGGTCACGGCAGTTTAAGTAGGAAATTTAAACGTATAGTTCAACAGATATGTTTAGTAATTTCGGTTTTAAATAGTTTTAAACTGTTACGTTTCAGATATTTATCTGCAACACAATGTACTGACTGTTATTTTGCATATATTTAATTTAATTTTAATTTCATAACTTGTTCCACATATTACATAATGTTACAGCATAAAAAACGACCCGGAAATGCTAATATGATTTTATAAAATAATTATATAAATTGGTTTGAAAATAGCACTGGTGACAGAGAAGTTGAGAAGTAATAGGTTAGCATGGTGTGGGCATGTCATGAGAAGAGATGAAAACCATGTGACTAGAAAAGTGTTGAGTATGATGGTGAATGGATATACGAGTAGAGGAAGACCGAAAAAGGTGTGGATGGATTTTGTGAAAAATGATATGTGCGTAAAAGGTGTGAATACTGAGATGACATTTGATAGGAGAGAGTGGAAAAAGAAAACATGTTGTGCCGACCCTACTTAGGTGGAATTAGCGTAATGATGATGATGAATTATATAAATTGGTTATTTAGTTTTAACGATATTAGCATAGAACGGACAGAGAAACATTGTTTTTTTTTTATATATGGTTGAAAATATATAGAGGTATACATAACATAATGAATTAAACTATTGTTAAATTACATAATTACTCAATTAGTATTATCCTATATTATATATAGTATATCTATTTGATTGTTTAACTCATGCTTTCATTTGTCTACTGTAAATAAATATTTGGAAATAATTATGTAATTAAATTAATTACTTTACAAAGGGATTTATTATTTTTATTTTTTATAATTTTTCGAACTGACTACGCTATTGACCTTACTGGCCTTCACAGCTTCACCGGACTACAATTGGGATTTATTACAAAACCAGGGTGTTATGCTTTTACTAATGTAATTAGTAAAACAATCATGTAAACGACGCGTTAAAGGCACAAACTGTCGTGTCCGTCGAATCGTAATTAGGAATGGGTCGGCTCGCTCGGCGTAGTACCACCCTCTCACAGAAAACCGACGTTAAGTAACAGTGTTTATATTGTTGCGTTTCGTCCCATCCCCTTCCCCTTCATTCTCCCAAAAACACAGGTTGGTGACGTACTTGCGACTCCCCTGGTGTTGCTAGTGTCTATGGACGGTGATGATCGCTTAAAATCAGGTAACCCGCCTGTTCATTTGCCTCCTATATGATATATATAAAAAATTACAAGGATGTAATTTATTATTAAAAAAAAATTACATGTTAATATTATTTCCATTTCCAACATATATGTTTTTATTTACAAAACGATAAATGGTACTTAATATTACAAGAAATACGTTAAACAACACAGCCCGCTGTGGCCGTCGATACGCAATTACCCGCAAAACCTTCGAAAACAGATCGTGTGCAGTTCGGAGAAACCTCCTTGTTCGGTGTATAATACAACCGGTTCTTGTTTTGAAATTTTAAATTCGAGCGTGGGTTGTTACTACGCGAACTGGGTAAGTTTTTCTCGCCGCGCCGTCGGACTCTTTCCTTACTCAGTCTAGACACGAGTACTATACTTTGATGGTTTGTCATAAACTGTCAGGTTAATGTCCTTATTAAGGAAAATGCCACTTGCTCATATATTTTAACTAAAAGTGTTCAAGACAAGATTTTATACTCAGTAATAATATGTCCAAGTTAATGTAAAGGCATAAGCGCCAAATCTTCTACATAATATTTCAGTCATCTTTTATTTTCTTATTCTTCGAATAATCATTAAAGAAATGTTCTGATATCTTCAAGTGTTGAGTTGATAAAGTCAAAGTTAGGTTTAAAATTATAAGGATAAGTTAGGAGATCGATATACAAGTAAAGTCTCTTGCGGTTATTTCAACATTATAACAAGGTGGTGGTTCTCTTGTTACAACTTTCCTGGGAATTTTTGTGGCATCCCAGAATTCATGGTCCGTGGTATTATTTTTCATTCACTTCACTTATGCACAATAAACTATCAATATTACATAAAACTCCACCAACTTATCCACCAATTCTGGAGTTGTCAATATAGGTAGTTCTTATGTATTCTCTACCCAGTTTTCTTCTATGTCTAAGTTAATGTAAAGGTATAAGCGCCAAATCTTCTATATAATATTTCGTAAATTTTTATCTTCTTAATTTTCAAGATCCCAGAATTCATGCTCCGTGGTATTATTTTTCATTATTTCACTTATGCACAATAAACAAACCATATTACATAAAAAGCCACCAATTTAACACAATCTAGAGTCAAGTAACACGAGATTATGAATAAAACATAAAATCCACTACATGACAGACTGAAATCCCGCCAAAAACTCTTCAACTCTCTAAGAGGATGGTTTTAAATACTTTTGTCTTCGGTATGGCCTCTGCCTATGTAGGCAATTCCGCCAGTGTCATGTTGCAAGTAAACGTTTTAAATTTTCTTATCTTTTTTTATATTCATAAGAAATATTTTTATATTTTGTTTTCTAGATTTTAATTAAAGAAATAGTATGTTTTAAGAATACATTTAAATACATAATTTGTTTAGAACGCAAGTTTATAGAATTTTGTATGTAGCTATCAGGTAACCAATAAAATTTAAGGGCTACATTTTATCGGCGCGAAGGTCATTTGTCAAAGAAGGTCAAAGAGTATATATTTCGTATTATAGTATAGTATGTATTTCAATATTTTTTGGAATGATTAGCAAAATAAGTAGATATGAATTTAAAAAAGAATCATTCCATTAAATATGTAATAATTACACTTATTTGATAAACTTCATACAGAATCTTATCAACGACACAAACCAATTTGTAGTCAGGTGAAGCTGTTAAGACCTTGCTAGGTCAATAGAGTTGTCAGATCGAAAAAAAAAACATAAATCAATCTATACTAATATTATAAAGAGATAAAGTTTGTGAGTTTGTGACGTTGTAGGGGTTAGTCTCAGAAACTAATGGTCCAATTTGAAAAAATCTCTCAATGTTATATAACTCATTTATCGAGGAAGGTTATAGGCCAGATATCATCACGCTAAGACCAATAGGAGCGGATCACTGATGAAGAATGGCTCAAAATCGGGTTTTTTCCCTCTTGAGAGCTTATTTCACGCGGACTAAGTCGCGGGCAGAAGCTAGTAATTAATATGATTATTTAATATTAGTAAAACAAAAGCTATTGTCATTTTTATGATAAAAATTGTAACTACTGTAATGTAACGAAGATAAAGTGATGCTTATTATACTTATCATTGTGTTGAAGCAATAAGAATACGTATTTCTATCAAACGACTTCCAAGAACGATTGTTAATATCAATAATTTAAATAACATTATTCATCTAAGCATCTTCCTGGTTTATATGTTTGTTTATTAATTTTTTCTCGAGCATACATTACACCCGAATGATCATACGCTAAACAATATAGGGTGGAAGAATTTCAATTAAAATTCAATTCAAGTGTATATTGATTTTAAAATATACAGTACAGTCCGCGAGTCGTAAGCTGAGCTTTGCATTTGTGTCAATGCATATAGACACAGTATAAATATGAGAGACAGTACGGAAACTACCTACAAACGCTCGAAAACAGCACACTGATACAAACATGCGCATCGACGAGAGATTTTAAAAGGCACTCTATGGATAGCACCTTGAAAACCGCTTAGAGCTCTCGTAGGTGGGCATATTTGTGTGAGTGTACGAGCGTTAGTTGGTAGTTTCCATACTGTTTCTTATATTTATACTGTGATATATACGACGCAATTGTGCCGCACACCTTCCACACTTCACCCTTTTGTAGGTAGCAGCTTGACGTGTTTAGTTCTTAATATCTGGTTTTTGTGTACGTTTATTATTGAAATGGCTGCCAAAACATATAAACGAAGAATACGAAAACCTTTAAATAGCCAAGTAAAATATCGTGTAATATAAATAGTTATTTTAAAGATATGAAACATAAAGACCGGCTTTCTATTTGGCCCACCAAATCGTACTTTATTTTCAATTATTTTAAATTTCGTGCCCATCAGAAAAACTATGAGCATGTTAAGTAAATTAAAACTAAATGGATGACCAGACGCATTGCGCGTTTCGTATGATGTAAGGGTTATATACCAAGTTTGTTTTATTGGACAACCATTTTTCACTATATTAATACGTTGTTAACCTAAAATTAAGTTTTTTTTTTATTTAATCCCTAAATATTTGTACTTTGCGACACCCCGCGACACCATTAGTGACACGTAATTGTGGCCCGTTCAAAAAAAAAAAAATGGTTGAGTACCACTGATAAATACATATCAAATGTCAATACATTATTACATTTTATTTACTGGCTTTTCAGTCACACTTACATATGTACTCACACTCATCAATTATACACATCATATCCTTTTGTTTTAGCATTTTTTTTTACTTAGTTTCATTTTATTTTTAAACTAGAATACCTCTCCCATATGTTATGAACCTAAAACATCGATGTTATTAATTTCTCGGTGACAATTTCTGTTAGTTACAAACTCAATTGCATCATACTGATTTTTGATACGATTACCGAAACTTATTTAGTATAATCTGCGTCTACTTGATTAGATTTTATGTATTCAAAAGATATTTTAAAAATGGACTCTTTTTACGTAAACATATGCTAAATATAAAGTCAATTCTGACATATGTGTAACAGTTGAACAATAGTGTAAAAAAACATTATTCTTATATAATAAGTCATTTTTATTAGAAAAACATTCTATTTTTAAATATTTCCATTTTTTAAATTAGAAAACGATCATTTTCGATATGTTTTACATATGATATGATTTATAATCTGTGTTAGATGACTTGCAAACGTCATCATTACAACGCCCGCAACGATAAAGGATGGTATTTGTTTCCGTAAACTTAATTATCAAGAAATGTAAAATCTCATAGGCACGCGAACGTGAAATTGGATATCAAAACAGTGGGTAAAAGTATGTAACCGCAATGTTTTTAATCGTTACTATTAAGAAGATTAACACACCAAGGAATTGTGCACGGGTGGCGTGCGGTGTGGCTCGGCGCGACAGTGCGTCTCACGTCTCAGTGGCAGCCATGACGCAGTCTTGCTTCCGACTGCTTAACATTCAGTAGCCATCGCTCGATTACCATTAAACTAATGTCGCCGCGTGTTTGTGTCAATGAACTAATTGGCAAACAAAGGGCGAATATCGTGTGTCACGGATTGTATCAATTGCACTTTTATGATGCAATTAGATGGCGTGCCTAAGGCTGCGTTCACGTGAATATGATATCATCACCTCTCATCTCTATAAGACCTTTGTCCGACCCATAATAACATAATTGCCCTGTATACGCTCATATGAAGTGTCCGGAACAGGCGGCGGAAAACCACTTATTAAGAAAGTAAGTACATCACAAAACTACGATCGATCTTCATAAAGCCATGGAGCTTTGGTGCTTCCTTCGATCTGATCGGAATGTACGTTAACTCAAGACTAATTACATAAATAAAGCCGCAAACCAACCCAGCCCGTTAGTAGTATCCGCCGCGAACTACACTCCAAAGACCAGAGCCGAACACTCTAAAAGATTTCGTTCTGCTCGAATTAAAAAAATAGAGTGTGCTCGCTTAACCACAGATCACGTCACCATGGTCTAGTAGTAAATTTCGCTACTGCTCACTCGTCGTGGCCCCTCTCGGCAGTGCCTCAAGCCTAGGTTTGATGCCCTGAACTGACTGAAGTGGAGCCCTCCAGCCTAAAGCGACACAGCCTCACTATATTCGCTAGATCATCACACACACCACACATCACCTAAGGGTAGGCAGGTACACGTTAAGGAATGGATTTTACGTTTTTCCCTTGTTTCCTTATATTATTTAACTTTATCTAAAATTGTCAGATACAATATCTACTGAACAGAAAAAATAAGTTAAGAAATAGAAAACTGTTTCATATTAGTGTAATTATTTAGATAATATATTCGTTCAAAGATTCAAAGTCACTAAACCTATACCGAAAATGGATGAACAGCCGCAAAAAAAATCATTTTTTTAATTTCGCCGTGTCAATGTAGTGATTGATTGTGAATAGGACGTCAAATCCAAAGAATATTGCTACCTAACTAAGCGAGGTTCGCTGTATAACTCACCTACTAATATTACCTAACATCTTCACAATTAATTAAGATTTTATTCAATCGTAGAACCTTATTGTCAAATAATAAAACAAGCTTTAAACTCAAAAATTATATGAGAGACAAAGGGTAAAAAATGATAATTATTATAAAAAAACGCTTTAAACTCATGTCTAAAATATCCAATTTTATTTTGTATAAATACGATCGAGGAAAAATTTAAATTTAAAAACCGTTTTAAACAATTATTTAATATTCATTACCTTTTGCTTGAATTTCGCAACTTACGACTACGAGAACCTTTAAAATAATTTTAACTATTTCCTGAAGATGTAACTAAAAACATAATAAATATGTAAATGTAAATAAATATGTAAATGTAGATTGAGAATACTTTTTTTTAAGACATGATTGTAATGTAGGTACATTTAGTTTCTTCATATGCTACAACACTAGTTCAAAGTCACGAAGAGTCAGACATAGCTTCGAAACGCTAGTATTTCATTTTTGATTTAATAGATATTTAGTTTCCGAAAAGATGTGCTAATGATTTCTAACCATGAAGAGATTATAAATTCTATCACAGATAAGAAATCGAATAATTGAGTAGGTAGTTACATTTAAAAATGAAGTCGTTAAACATTTGACCGTTCATAATTTTTTGAAAATCCAGAATAGATATCCAAATTTGTACATTTTTGAAGATCGTAAAAGAAATAATCTTATAAACAGCAAATTTTGGACTTAGTTCATTTTGAAATACAATTATAATTATATACCCAATTATAACAAAAAAACATATATATTCGTACTATTTTTTTTACATAATTAAAGCTTAATAAATTTAAAAATCGTAACTATGTTATTTTTTGTTCTAATTTGCAACGGTGTTACCTTTTTCCGAAATTTTAAACAATAATATCCAAAATATGATTCTAATTAATCCGTTTTATTTCCTAAATGAATTTTAAGATAAATATATTGTGACACTAAGTAAAGCGCTCGATTTCATTCCCTTTCAAATTCGTACACAGTATTTCAGCGGGGCTGAGAGCTTTCACCACAACAATCAATTAAAAAAATAAGAGAAACGTACTTACATTAATAAAAATCCACTGTCTTATTGTAAAAAGTAAAACACAGCACGTTTTTCATACAAAAAATGCAACTGTTTTTATCAGCACTTTGTTTGCGAGTGAGATCACGTACGCTCTTCGCAGAGTGTAAAGGAGGACTGAGGTTCGCCCTCTCTATTGAGGGAAGAGGGGCTGACCACCTCCGTACCACGATAGGAACCGATGCGACGACAGTAACATTGTCATGAGTATCTTACATACGTTTCGGTTCCATTGAGTCTTCTTTTGAAATATAAAAACGGTTTTTTGTTTATCAATTTAAAATGAAAAAATAAACAATAAAAATATGTGAAAATGCTAATGCCATTTCATGCAAACTACGCATTTTATGTGAAGTATCTGGGCGACCGAGTCTAGCTCGGTTCTTTTAAAAACATTTTTTAATTAACCTGGAGACTAGCTTTGGGACAGATTGGTCCCAGCGCACTTTTTTAAAAATTTTTAAATTTCCCGCCATCGGCAAAGACATTTATTACATGTACCATATGAGTCTATAAATCTATGGTCACAATAATATATTTAATTATATTCAGATTATATATGGTTTTTATATTATCATGTATTTGATATTATTTTCATAAAAATTATATCTAATTTAAAATATATTTCGTTTTTTTTTTCTTATGATCGATAAAATATTGTATATTTTCTTGAAATAAGTTTTATATGAAATAAGGAGAAAGAATATAAGTAAAGTTAATTGGCTGAAAACTATTGTTATCATATTCATTTGTCTAAATTATTCAATATTTAATTTGATATATTCATATTGTAGTAGTTTAATGTATATTTAGTTCAGTATTTAATGTAAAATATTTTTTCTAACCTAAAAGTATAAATACAATAGCTAAGTTGGACATTTCGTGGTTTAGTACAAAAAATAGTTTTTAAAAATTAAATAATAATGTAATAATACATTTTGCATAATAATTGGAATTATACATAACATCATTTATAATTATTCAAATCTTGTAATAAATCCAGTATTTTTTTAAACCTTATACTGCCAAACTGTTTGCTAACCTTTGCATCATAAGGTCTATTTTCGTTTGTATGGCGCTTAAATCTTTATGGTTTTTCACTAATACAGGTGTTAAAATAAACTGTTAGGTTAGCCATATAAAATTAACATTTTTTACAACATAAAAAAATATTTTAAAAATATATCTCTTCTGCTGTCACTCGGATTCGAACTGGGATTACACGGATTTCCAAGCTCGGTTCTTTTAAAAACATTTTAAATTAAAATAAACTGTTAGGTTAGCCATATAAAATTAACATTTTTTACAACACAAAAAAATATTTTAAAAATATATCTCTTCTGCTGTCACTCGGATTCGAACTGGGACTACACGGATTTCCAAAGCAACCGATTTCTATCTGAGCTATTTTTGTTTTGACAGTACCGGCGTAATTTACCTTTATATTCTAGCTATATATTTGCATTGTCTGAAAACTCAGTTGAAAAAGTTTTCTATGAATAAAATCTAGCTAGATCGATTTATCGTCCCCGAATCTACGTATATACTAATTTTCACTGAAATAGATGAAGCCGTTTCCGAGATCCTGAATATATACAAATATAAAAATATACAAGAATTGATCGTTTAAAAGTAGTCAAATAATAATAGTAATAATATATATATGATATAGATAGATTAACAGTAGGTTATATTTCATTTAATTACATTTATTATTCCTACTTGGCCTTTAACAAAGATAAGCCGAGGTGTGCCGTGCACCCTTAAGCTGGTTGCCAAAATAAAATCGGCCGAGTGCCTTAAGCGCTCGCCTTAGTAGTCCGGTGAAGCTGTTAAGACCTTGATGGGTCAATAGCGTAGACATTTCGAAAAAAAAATCCTTTAACAAAGATTCTTGTCGAGGTCCTTCCTCAGATTCTATCTTGAAAATTGGATATAAAGAATAATTCATCAAATTAGAAATTAATACTTGCTATTTGATGAACATATCACTTCACAATAGGATTTATTACTTCGTCTAATAAGCGCAAGGTTGTTTTGTAGAAAATTCGGCGACGTCAACAATATGAATATTTCTTTATTTTATTTTGATGATTATGAAACAAAAAGTAGGTTATAGTTGATTTAGCTGACATACCTCTCTCTAGGTGCTTGTCCCCAGACTTTAAATCCCAGGCTGGTAGGTTATCAAGCGACCATTAGAATGACAGTAGAACAACTGAATGACTCTGACAGTAATTCTTTTACCGGATTTTCAAGCGCTCTGCAGGATTCTAAGTGATATCGATCAACGCAAGAAATAAAAAAGTAGAGAATACGAAAATTAATGTATTTTTCATCTATAATTCACTATTTCAGAGATTCTTGGGTTATTTTTATTTTTTTTTAATGTAAAAAAAACATCTGTTGCGGGGGTCAGACCGATCTTGGTGACGCTCACTGTGGTATGCGTCGCCACGCTACATGATTTGGAATTTTTGTGTAAAAAGATAGGTTCGATAAGTAGTTCTCTTTTTCTTGAAAAATTATTAGTATTTTATTTTTGATTATGCTGTATTTATTACCTGTCGTAAACTATTATTTTATGCATATTACCAGTACAAAACAATTTTGATGTCACATCTGCCAGGCGTGTCGCGACGTCTCACAATTTTTTATTTCTATCTTCTAATATAATAAGAATGTAAATCAAACGTTATTCAAGGTTCTTTTTAGATTTTTGTAAAAAATAATGTTGCATGTATAAATACAAATTGGAATCAAATGACTTTCTGTATGTCTGTTTAAATGAACACGCATCACTGCTAAAATACTGCTTTCGTAATAAAAACTTTTCAAGGAAATCAAAAGGTATATATATCTTCGAGTAGCATTCTCTTCATCTCTCTTCTTTGTTTCATTAAAATCTATTTGGTCTATCAAAAGTTATTTGATACGACGCGACAGGAAAGTAGGTAGGTAGATGAACTTAATACTAAGACTATAATTCTTAAGACTATTATTCGCTGTTTTTTTACGTAAGGTTTTATGCAGACGAATTAGCATGCATAGCTAGTATATAATAAAGATAATATAATTTAAGTTTTAAAAATTAAAATATAATAGTCAATGTACAGCGCCCTGCCAGTGTGTACACAGGTATTATAAATTGTATAGAGTGGACTGCGGAGTCTGCAGTCAGGTCGAAGACACGAATGTTTCGGCGCGAACCGACTAGCCGAGATGTCGGAGTAATCGTGTTGCAGCCAAATCCGCGTCTTGCAAACTTTTTCTTCCATTTTCCACATCCTAATCTAGACGAGTACTGGTTTTAGCACTCAAAATCGTAACAAATAAAAAAAAGTGTGTATGTGTGTACTCATGTACACGCGTTAGAAGTTCTTATCTTATGTATCTTATCTTAAGTAGATACTTCTTTGGCGTAACAAGATAAAAATCTTTTCAAAAATTTTATCTTTCGCCTCATTTTACGTTTCTAGAAAAAACTACACTAACAATAGAAAAGAGGTATTTAATACAAAGAAATACAAACAACAAATACAAAAAAACAAAAGGTTGACTATAACTAACTTGAGGGTGTCGGATTTTCGTGACGATGTGCGCGCGCATCGTAAAAATTTACTCTCATCATTTTTCCCTAACGCGCCAAAAGAAGTATAACTTCAAAAACTGTGTTATGTGCTTAAAACAGGAAACTATTTATGGCTCAAAAACAAAAACGATACTGAATATTTTTTTCGTCTGTCTGCCTAATGTATGAGAGTTTCTTCAAACATTTCCTGTGTTCGTGCACACGATATATATATAGATAATTTTATTTGAAATAGCTTATTAATGTAAAAAAGTGTATCCATGTCGAAACAATATATTACATTGAGTCATGGTAAGATAGGCGAGGTCGTGGAGAGTTTTTTTTATTATTAGTAAAAATTTGCAAATAAATATCTGCATCTTTATTGCAGTCTCGTGATTCAGTAGTACTATGTAAGTAGCACTATCAGGTAGACAGGATGCGAACTCAGAATGTTTGGCGCTTTATAGAACCCTTGTGGAAAAACTCTTGTAAATGCTCATAAAATATTGAGTTGTACGTAAGTACTTTTCTTAAGACAATTAGTGTGTTTTAAAATTCCCTCATACGCATTTATATGACAATTTAAAAGTCTCACTTTTCAATATTTTTAAGCGAGGAATTACAAGTACATTGGCTATGAGAAAAGAAGCCGGTTTAAAGGATGACATTACGTAATTAAAAATTACTTAAAGTTATATTTAATAAGTAACTTCACCGAGTTCCAACGAAAACTATAAATCATCACAGTACTCCTAAAAGTATACCTAATTTTTCAATTTTGATTCAAACTATTTGTTATCATAAAATAAGCTTTGCAAACACAATAGCTTGAGAATATTTTTCAGATATATTCTAAGAGATTAGTTACTATTAGTTTTCAATTGAAACATAATAACGTAAATAAAAACAAACTACATCGGAAAATATATCTTATATTTATTTTTAGGCCTTTTAACTGAATAGACCTGTAATAGGTTTATATGAGTTTGTTCTCATGCCTCTTTCAACGTCTGACAATTGTACTAAGGTGTCGCAAAAAAGTCTAGTTACATTAACTACAAATGTTTGTATCTCGTTTAATTCTGGACAATTCCTTATGTGTTATGGGACAAAAAGTATCGTAAATGTAATCTTGTAACATTAGTTATCACTGTCTCAAGTTTTTTCCAAATTGGTTCAGTACTTTCAGAGTGATACGTGTTCATAGGGACAGACCGACAAAAATTGTAAAAAGATTATTTTTGGCTTCTATATTGATAACAGAGTCTACCCCGATTATAATTTTCAAAAAATATTTGATGTACAGATTTGACCTTGTTACAGTTTTATTATAGTATAGATTATAATTAACAGCAATAAAGTTACGACTGACTGATAGTTCTGACTGATATTTTTCAGAAGGAATAATTCAATTTTAAAAATATTTTTTAGTAACACCGAGTTATGTAGTCCATTTTATTATAGGAAGGAAGTCGTAATTTTATTAAGGAAATTAATAAATTAAATTCAAAAGCACAAAGTACGTAACATAGTCATTCATAATTACATTTATTGCATGATATAATAATACCTATATATAACTCAGTATTAATATTTAATTTAATTATATTCCTGTACATCTAATTAATGAATTGGAACGATTTGTACACCAATTCAAGGGTAAAAAAAACAATATGGGAAATTGATAATTAAAAATCCATTGCCGAATATATGTGTAATCACTTGACAGTTCATAAGTTCAGAACAGCTGCAACTATTTGACTAATTCTTTTTGTGGTGTTTTTTTAATTGTCAGGACAAAGTTTGTATTAGATAAAATGTTTGAAAGTGAACATTTGAGTTATAAATCTCCATATAAAAATGAATGAGAAGACCTATGGGAAACCTTCAAAAACAAAGATTGATGTTCGATTGTTAGAATAACTGTAAGAGAGAAGACTTAGTATCATTTTCTTTGTTTGTAGTAGCAAATCCAGAGCGGACAGTCAGTGATTTGAAAGCAGATTCCTCTAGGTTCTGCGTGTTATTATCTAGTATCTATGAAGAAACTCGGGCGTCGTGTATTATTTATGAATGTATTCCTCTGCTTTACTCCTGGATAATGAGATTACAGTAAATATTTTTATACCATGCAATCTATATCTATCACTATCACGTTCATATGTATTGTTTATCTCATAAATTAAATGCTTTAAGTTTTTTGTTCTATGTTATTGACCTAGCAAGGCCTTAACAGCTTCAACGGACCACAGATTTCTGTAAAGCATTTGCTTTAAAACCTAGGAATCTTTTAAAAGTAATAGAAAAATCACAATTATATCGCCGTTTTGAGACATTCAACAAATAAATCTGGACAATATAATATATATAAGAGAAACAAAAAGGCACGGGCAAATTGTTTGTCGTATTAATTGTGAAATAACTAAAATCGGTTCAGTTTTGATAGAGGAAATTCGCAAATAGAAAATCATGATTTCATTTATTTTATACTAGCCTCTGCCCGCGACTTCGTTCGCGTGGAATAGTAGCTTGGGGGTAACCAACACGTAGAGGAAGCTCTCAAGAGGAAAAAAACACGAAATTTAAACATTCTTCATTGGCGCTCCGCTCCTATTGGTCTTAGCGTGATGGTATATACCCTATAGCCATCCTCGATACATCAGCTATATGACATTGAAAAATGTTTTCAAATCGAACCAGTAATCCCACAGATTATCCCCTACAACGTCACAAAATCACAAACTTTACCTCTTTATAATATTAGTATAGATAGATGTTGTCTTTTTCACGCCCCATTTTTGACAGTTCAGGAAGAGTGAGACAGCTATAGACCCCTATTGGACCTATTCTTTAAATTTCTCCCAACCCCATTATCTTTACTTCAGCCAAAGTTGTTATATAACGCTAACAGTATAAAGATTATAAAGCCATCATAACTATTGTATATTTACATGATTTTAAAATCTAATACTATATGTTTACTTTTGGTTCTAACAGGCACGGTCACAACCGTCGCGAGTCGCAAGAGCCGAGACAAAATCATTCGTCTCACATTAGCCACGGGCCGCGACTGGTTTGCTGTCAAGGCCACGTCCAAACTGATGATTACGAATACAAGATAACATCTCGAGTTTTCATGACCGAGACATTCGGATATGTTTACGAAATGCTAAAAGTCCTACGCAGACATTTTAAGTATCGCCAAAGATAGATGATACGTCACTTATATCTGATTGGACACGTATTCTACACTAAGATGTAGACATATACATGATTTCATGCAGGAAAACTCTTGAAAATGTTATAACCTAAAGGAAATATGAAATATCCTTACATAAGTTTTCTTTATTATTCAAATAAAAATAATTACAAATAAAAAAGTTTCCCGTACCGGGAATCGAACCCGAGCCTCCTGGGTGAAAGCCAGGTATCCTAGCCACTAGACCATACGGGATGTTGAGGGACCTCCGAAATTGTTGTTCATATTCGTAATTTCTAGTATCTTAGTTTTTTTTTCGAAATGACTACGCTATTAACCTAGGAAGGTCTTAACAGCTTCACCGGACTAGTAAGGCGAGCGCTTCAGGCACTCAGTCGATTTTATTTTGGCAACCAGCTCAAGGGTGCACGGCACACCTCGGCTTGGCTGTTGCCTGTTGCATGCAAAATCACGACCTGTCTTAGCTAAGCTAGCCAACTATTCATATATGTATGAGTTGTTGAAACGTATATGTATACCAACAATACACGCCTCAAACAACTCCTCCATATATTTATTATCGGAAAGTTGAGAGTTTTTCAGTTCGATAAGGGAAAAAAAAGTAAACCCTTCCACTTTCATGTGTAAGCGTGTAGGCGTGCACGTGTGTGGGGGTGATCGTGTAGTGTTGTAGCAGTGATGTATATTTGTGTGTCACCGTATCGCGCAAGCAACAAACTCAAGGGCTCCCTACCGAGGGATCGAACCTAGGCTTGAGCCGCTGCCGTGAGAGGCCTAATCGGGTAAGACATCCATTCAGTGCTAGTCGCATCAGTTCACTACCAGTGGCCATAAAAATGTCGTAATAGTTTACCGCGCGTTCGTTTTATGACTCTAGTAAAAATGTCATACTAAACGGAAAATAAACTCTTGTCTCTTAACATCCACTGTCAAAATATTAAACATAATAAGTTATTTCAGATTTATTTGAGTCGCAATCTTAAATCATACTTTGAAATAGAATACGACCCTTAGAGTAATAAACTAAATAAATTCTACAGCTCTTTAAGTTTTATAAACCTTTTATCAGAGCCGTAGTTTGCACCGAACTGTTACAGACTCATCCACAAACTACATCATATTTTAAGAGGGATAATTATGTTAACATAGTACAACCTTATGGTTACACAAATGGGAGAGTCCTAAATATCGTATAATAATATCATATTTATAAAGCTAAATATTAAGTGCATTGCCGATAATAACCAACAGCTTACTTGTACATACAGGAACCAGATGGATGTAACCTACACATGGAGACAAGTATACAACGCGACGGTATATACTCACCGTAACCGACAGTAAGATCTCTGAATATCAGGGGCTATCAGGGTGAACAAATATCCTCACACACCCCCGATAATTTATTCCTTGTACACAGACAAGAAGAGAAAAAAGACTTCACAAACAAGAGCTACAAGAAAGTCAGTGAATCCCAAGGATTGACATTCTAATCAATGGTGATATTGCAAACAAAGGACAAAAGGATTCAAATACACAAAAGCGTTTCGCATGTGATGGTAGCAATATCCAGGACACAATAACACCTGTGTCTACTATATCGTCGTGGTTGACGACGCAAATGCCAATTAGTATATTCATCCATCAGGCCATGGACGCTCTACCGTGAGACATTGTGAAGAATAATTTAAGAATGGTATTAAAGATGAAAATGAAGCCATTATAAAGGAAATTATCTCAATTAAAAAATAACAAAAGTAAAATAATACCAATAGTTTCTCACAATTACGATTTTTGACAGATCTAAAAAAAAAACGACAGCCGAAAAAAGCTGTTAAGTTTTAGGCTCATATTGTATTTTTCATTCATATCTGAGATGCTTGATTTATTGTTGATTCTATGAAATAAGGTTTAAATGTATATAATTTTGGAAGTGCTGTTTTAATCGTATATAGGACTTACTTATGACACCAGCTGTCAAAAATAGGAGTCGCCACTAAAAATCATGAAATTGTATGTAATTTATGGATGCTCCTAATCACCTTCATGAACTACAATTGTAACGTATGTTTCATTTGCGATTTTTTTACATAGGCGTTAGTGTTTAAAGCCTAACGTGTTTAAGAAATCTTAGATTTTAAAACAGAATACTATGTAAATTTTAACATTAAATAACAAAAAGAATAAACTTAATAAGTCTACATAACATTAATGTGTCTTCAGTCCCGGCCGACCTAAAATGGCTGAACAAAAGAGACATTATTAACTAGGAAAAGTAAACTTACAAAGGAAAAGAAATCACAGTTAACGAAGTGTAAGATAGTTCACAAGTGATCCAGTGAAATATGTTTCTATCAAATGTCAAAACTATCTTTAGGATATCGAATTTGCAGACACTGTCTTCTAGTAATAAATAAAATAATTAATAGCACATAACGATAGATTTAAATGTTACACAGTCATTTATTATAGTCGTATTTCAAAAACGAAAAAAAACGTGTTTTTTTGTGTCATCTAGCTTCTAAAATACACTTAAAACTACAAATAGAGAATTGCAAGATATTAGAATATGTCTACAAATAATCAAGGTACACTGTGTCCTATTAGTAATTTGATAGTTCCTTGCAGACGTTCATTAATTACAAAGTTTAATTAAAAATTAATTGCGACATTGCGCATGACGTCGAACTAATCTCAGAACAATAGACATTCTTAATGTATGTACGTATAATTAATTCCCAAGTAAATTATCATTCATGTTATTTATTTATTCATCAAATTATACATGCATATGAGGGGTTGGTATCATTAAAAGCATAATTAAAGTTTGTGTCAGTCTTTTTGGCCGCTCTGAATATAGGTGTAAGTTCGGTCTTGTGCGTAATATCTTAAGAAGTTTAATACAAAACAAAGCTAAAATACTATTATAGTGATCTAAAATTGATATTTATTTATCCTTAAATCGTCTACACGTTATAAATATAATATAATACGTATTTATAGCTAAGTTTGTGTTCTGTGTAGCTGTATTCAGAACGTCCAAAAAGTTTTGCGCGGACTTTTGATATTATACTCCTTTTGGCTCATTAGGGAAAAATTATGAGAGTAAATTTTACGATGAGCGCGGACAGCGTCACGAAAAACCGACACCCGGAAGTTAGCTATAGTCAACATTTTGTTTCTTTGTGTTTGTTATTTGTATTTTTTTGTATTAAAACTTTCAATGTATTAAATACTTTTTTTCTATTGTTAGTGTCGTTTTTACTGCAAACGTAGAACAAGGCGAAAGTTAAAATTTTTGAATAAAAGATTTTTTATCTTGTTAAGTCAAAGAAGCATAACTTCTAACGCATGTACATAAGTACACACGCACTTTTTTTGTAGCAAAGAGTAGTTTTTTTTGTAATAGTATAGATTTATACTAATATTATAAAGCTGAAGTGTTGTTTACCTGACCGTACTGATCTCAGGAACTACTGGTCCCATATGAAAAATCTGGTCTTTTTGAGAGCTTCTGCTGTGTGTTAGCGATAACCCAAAGTCCACGCAGAGCAGTTGCGTGCAGAAGATAGTCTGTCATATTTCGACTGCTAAATGGACTTTCATTCATGCCTCACTTGATAGGCAACGATAAATTGTGACTTTGTAATGAGTTTATAAATTCATAACAGATCGTAACATCTTAACAGACGTTACTACGCCGTAGAAAAAAATATACAGGAGAGCATAAAAGCACTTTCTTCATCATTAATCTTCTTTATTTCATGTCGTCCCTGTTTTTCTAAAATTAGATGAAATACGATCGTTTTTAACACCGGATATCCAGGGCGGCACCGCGATGGGACCTCATCTTCTGTTGACACATAGCGTTATCACCCTGCCTTTAAAATACAAAATTATATTTACCATCAAAATAGCACATTTACAACTGTATATCATAGTATTTTTAGTTTATCGACGGTAAATTAAGTTTGTAATGTTTAATTCTAAGGGTGGTCGTGAAAACAAAGTTATGCTATCTAAAGGGTGCCGTTTCTGCTCTGGTAAATAAAGATTTAAGTTAGTACTTTTTGATAAACACCGACTAGGTTAACAAAATTGTTCGGGCAAATAGATGTTAGTGATAATTTAAATTACAGATAAGACTTAAAATTATTAAGCTAGTTGATACCTGCGATTTTGTCTGCGTCGTTTGTTATTTTAACAATATATTTTATGTACAGACTAAAAAATGTAAGTATGACACCGCTTGCCCCATTTCTCCACAGCAAGAAAACACATCGCTGAACGCGTAGTGCTTATAAAAATAGTGGACTCTTAAAACTTTAATAACTTTATATTGGTGCTTTACTTAATAAAGTTTGGTTATTGTGCAGGAATGAATGGATCGCAAATCATTCCACGGAGCATGGATTCTGCCTAGCCACAAAAACTCCCAGGAAAATTCTAACAAGACGGCCACCATCTTGTTAGTTCATTGAAATTATATCAAGAAACATAAATATCGTTACTAACTCGACAATGGCAGTAATAGTCTACTAGAAGACTGGTTGCCAAAAATAAATTAGAAGAAATCTGATGTCAGACTCCTTTCCGAATATTCCGGTTACTTCGTTTGGGAGCTGGCGACATTTTGGAACTTGGCATGTTTATTATCTTCGATTTGAGATATGATCAAATATACACCTAACACACTAAGGGAAATGAGCTTAAAGCGATGGTTTAGTTGATAGCGTGTTCGGCCACCGCTTCAGTAAAAGTAGGTTCTAAATCTAGCAACTGATTCGGAATTTTCGGTGAAGCAAGTCATCGTTATGAAAAACCCTGAAGTTGACCGTGGCGTTTTGTTAGAACTTTTCAGGGAGTGTTTGTGGCAAGTCAGAAGCCATGCTCCGTGTTACTATTTCTCACCCACTTCACTTATGCACAATAACCGAACTATATTATGTAAAACACTAACAATATTGCGAAATATAATAATTATTAACGACATAAAAAAAAACGTTTTCTAGGTTCATACACTAAATAGATATTATCTCTCTAATTTTAAATTATCACTTTTCCCCCAAATTTAAACGCGAAATACAAAAGTTTTATGTGGGAAGAATTAATTTTAGACATTATAAATACACACAAAAATAAATACTAAAAAGACATCCATGCCTCATTTAGAAATGTATTTCTAAATTCGTTCCTGATCTTAAATAGTCCTTCGCTATTTATATATTTGTACGAGAGATGAGCCCCACGTGTGCTTATAAGAAGAGCTTACTTTATAAGCATTTATTAAGAACAAACCTCTGCCCGCGACTTCGTTCGCGTGGAATAGTTACTTTTGGCTAAGGCTAACACGCAGCGGAAGCTGTCAACAGAAAAAAAAAAACGATTTTTAAACATTCTACATTAGTGCTCCGCTCATGTTAGTCTTAGCGTGATGATATATAGCCTATAGCCTTCCTCGATAAATGAGTTATATAACACTGAAATAATTTTTCAAATTGGACCAATAGTTCCTGAGACTAACCCCTACAACGTCACAAACTCACAAACTTTACCTCTTTATAATATTAGTATAGATCAGATCTTGATTCATAGTAAAACGTTTTTGTGGATTACACTATTAAATATTTAACTATAATATCGAAATACCTCTCAGTACATTTGTAAAGTATTTCATCGAAATAATTTTTCGTACCAAAGTCAATGAAGACGAACGTTCTTGCATAATTCAATATTCAGCCTTCAATAAACTGTGTCTAATGTTTTGTTTAGCAGTTTGCTATATATAGACGGTCAAACTGGAACATCGTCCATTTGTCCTTCGAGTGTGTACGGTTCTGAAATGAACCATCGCTACTGGCTTATGGAGTTTAGTGCGATTGTTTTGGTAAGAATTACCTAGTTTATACAAGATTTCAAGACTCCACTTTGTTGTAACTTGTAGTGGCTTTTATATTTTATTCATAATCTTATTTATTCACACATTATGCGTTAAATACGCAATGACGGGCTTAATGCCGAAGGCATTCTTTGCCAGTCAACCATTAGTTGATGCAGAGATAAATATCGGTAGGTAGGTGTAAAAAGTGAAGTTTTTATAAAATTATGTATAACCTATTTAATATCACAATATATAAATAAAATATCAACACCGATATACTACACATATACAATACATACACATAGCAACATCATACATAAATATCAATACAATAAATAAAACTATAATAAGTCAACATGAAGTATGAAATACAGCATTAACCAGATAATTCCGCTATATATCTTGTGTAATTTAACTCTATATTTGGTAATATTGGTGGTATTTTACGTAATATAATTAATTTACTGTGCACAAATAAAGTGGATGGAAAATAATACTACGGAACATGAATTCTGATATGCCACAAAAATTCCCTGGAAAATTCTAACAAAAGGGCCACCATCTCGTTAGAACATTAAATCTATCTCTAGAAAATTGTAATATTACCTATTCGACAGTGGCAGTAATAACTAAGTATTGACTTAATATTGACCACCAAAAAAAACTGAGAAACTTGGTTATTGGTTATATTTTTTATGTTTCTTACCTCATAGTTAAGTAATTTATAAATCGATTTGGAAAATACTTTTCTTATTATAATACCTATATTTTCAATGAGATCTCATGTTATTTTCTGTATTAGTGGACTTTAGAATTTGAAGATGCACCAGGGAATTCCTTAAAATCGAATAGCAAATGTATAATTATTGAGATATTTTGTAGGTTTATAAGAAGAATATTTTTTAAATTCCAATTTCCTCGTTATATTTTTATACACCGTAATTCGATAGTATTATTAGTTTGAATTAGTAAGTGTACCCGAATTTCAAAAGAATCGTTATACACCGGGTTCGAACCTACGTACATCAGATTGATATCCCATCGATGTTAAACCGCTTGACCATAACGTGTTTCCTTTAATTTTATTTTGGCGTCATAAAACGATTCATAAAATACTTTTCCGTTCATTAAAGTCGTAGAAGTTGCATTGTAGCTACTATATTTATTGAAATGATGAGCTGTAAAAAGGAATCTTGATATATTAAATGCCCCAACTAAATAACATTTAGCTGAATAAAGATTAATACTCTATTTGTCAAAATAGCATCGGAAATAACAAATTATTCTTTTATGATATGTAAAAGATAGGGGGTAGACGTTAATTATAGTTATCATTGTTATGCTGGCCTTCATACTTCTCGGCAGGTGGATATATGCAGGTTATTCCCGAAACATAATAACTCAAGGACATAGTGTGAAGATTTGATTACTATATGCATTTTTTACATCATAAGAGTGGGAATCAAACATGGCCCGTGGGATGTTAAACGGTAACCGCATCGTGTCCACATGCGGCATCGAAGTTATCGCATGCGCGTTGCCGACCCTTTAAGAACTCATTTACTCCCCTCTTGTTTTTTAAATAATTCAATACATTACCTACGTGTGCGGAGCTTTGATGTACCAGATACTCATTTATACAACAAAACTGAGCCATCACGGGACGCCTGGCAGGTGTGAAAAATCGAAATTGTTAGAATCGAACGAATCTCAAATTTTCGAATTTTCAAATTACACTATAGGTATGCGACTTAAGTGCAGTGAGAAAGATTGCGCATGGCATCGCGTCGCCACGTCTCACACATCGCCACGTCATCAATCAGGTTTCACATCAAAAAACAGAGTGTGTCGTCAAGACACACAATAGAAGTGAAACATTTTTAGAGAAACATTTTAACTAAAAACATCAACAAAAAGCCATCGTCACGTTGTGTTTTCAGGCGATCATCCATCCCAGTACTGTCTGCACCCAACGTTGCTTAACCTTGGTGATCGGAGGATAACTGATCTTTTCAACACTCTACCAGACACAGCGTTTACCTCCACCTCTTTTCGTCTCACGAAAAGATTACGGTTCAGAATTTCTAAGAAATTTCACTTCTACATCTGTAATATAAAACAAACCATATTGTTAAACCAATTTGTATTATTTTCAGATAATCCTGCTCATCACAAACAGTAAAGGTAAGTTTATAACTATTGCCTAATTCGATAAACTTGAGTGATCATATACATAATGATGATTTTTCACACTATATTAGGTCGGCTGAACATTTCCTAGGCTGACACATAGATGGCGCTAATAGTATTAATTAATTATGTTATTTTCGTGCCATCTATGTATATATATTACTTGTACGCAATTTGGTTACCAAATGACTGTGTATGAGATTATTTTTGATTTTGTTTTATGTATTATTAAGTAGCAAGTTACATGGGCACTTCAACATATAGCTATGTACTATCAACATCGAGAGAACTGCAACCCTGAGGTCCTACTTTAGTTGTACCCCTTTGTTTGTCAGTGTGTAAATTCAGCCTTCGTACAGGAACACATTTTTACGAACACCGATATTTTGAGTCGAAAATAGGTGTAACGGTGTTGCTCTCGCGTAGGACTATGAATAGACTGTGCTCCTTTTATATATTACCAGCAATGTACCGCGCGCTTTTGTATCTATTATATAGGTAGAAAAATAACTTAGTGACGAAAAAATGAATATCGATACAAATATTCATCCTCCTTTTCACCTTTTAGTGCTCTCCTAGAGGGTAAAAGCAACCCACATGCAAATTTTTACGGCCCTAGCCTCGGTAGTTTGGGTTGAGTAAAGATATGTCAGTCAGTTATTCTTTTAGCAGGCCAAACAGACAATTTGTAGGTGGTAGAGCCACGCTGAAGCTATTACTGGCTTCAGCATGAATGGATCGGCTCGCCCGGGGTAGTACCATCCGGCTCACAGAAAACCGACGTGAAGTAACAGTGCTTTTTTTTTTTTTTTTTTCGAAATGTCTACGCTATTGACCCAGCAAGGTCTTAACAGCTTCACCGGACTACCCGTAACAGTGCTTGTTGTTCGTTTGCCTCTTATAATATATTAAAAAAAATCCTGTCTTGAAAATAATAATAGATCGAAGAATCCAATCGCAGCGCAGTTAGGCCCAACTGTGAATCTATACCATTCTTGAATGCACCTGTCAGACAGCCGTTTAAGAATTCAGTCACATACAAACGTATGGAAAAATTATATGTGTAAATATAAATTATTGAAATCAATTGAAGTTCTTAACAATTACTGATTCACTGATTTACATTGACTAGACTTATATTGGTAAGTGATTTCTGCTTTGAATAGCGCGACTACCTAATAACACCATTAAATATAAGATTGGGTACATTAAGGTGCATCGAGTACCACCACCACTACTTTGGCTTTTAAGGAAAGCAATACACAAGACGCTCAGATTTGATTCTCACGAAAATTATTTCGAGTCATCATCGAAATGACCAAAAAGTTTGTACTTGCCGAGCTAATCAGTTGTAACTCATATAAAACCACGGTTATAACCGATATCATAATAAGCAAATTAATGGTTATATGATTCGCGATATATACCATACCTTCAAAGAGATGACATCTTAAAATTAATTTCCAGCAAGCGCTGCGCCACAGCCGTGCGATATATGGAATATGTTTCATTATTCTTATCAAAAAACCACTGTCCCGCCAACAGTACAGCCAGTTCCCTTGGTTCAGGATGAAAATGTAAATAAAATGAAGAGGAAAAATACTTTTGAAAGATGTAAGTAAAAATTAATTATTTATGAAGTTTGGTCTCAGTAGGTACGACTGAAGTGAATACTGCTTTAAAACAAAATCAAAGCTATTTTATAGAAATATTATAGATTCATATACTTTATGTATTGGTCATCCTGATATACAGATTTATATCTGTGTGTGCGTATGTTTGAATATCATAAGTTTTTTTTAATATTCGTTATGATTCCAAAAGTTATGTATCCGATTTTTGAGATGTTCAATTAATTACATTTCATGAACTCTCACTTACTTGATCTACCTATAAGACTCGTTGTGATTAAAGATATCTGTCTTAAAGAAAAAACGTATTCATACCTTTTTTTATGTGTTTTTGCTTCGGTATGCCTCTGTCTATGTAGACAATTCCGCCAACGTCAAATGTGGCAAATACACATTTTAAATTTAATAGTTATATATTCGATGTAAGAACGTAAAATGATCTAAAATAGCAACATATCAACATAGACAAATTACCAAAAAGGGTAGATACTGTGGTTTGAGTCTCACAGAAATAATATCCAATACTATACTGGAAGCACACATATATATACATAGCATAATTTATGTGTTCATCACTGTCAAGTTTCTGCCAAAATTCAGTGAAATCGTAGATTCTAAACTAGGAAAAATTGCACAACTGCCTTATTAGTATTGGTTGGAAGAGATGTAAAAAAAAATATTTTTATTTGACAAATTTATTTATAACTTTCACATAAATATCGATATGATCACTATATTCTATTCTATATTTATCGATATTTTTTTCTCAACACTAATTATTTATTTATTTGAAAACTTAAATGGACTAATTTTTTTTTCATTTTGCAGTTTTGAAAGAAATCGGTAAGTCCCTTAAAATTAATTAGTTACTTGATAGAGTATAAAATTCACGTAAAGGGTTAGAAATTATGACAATAACTACTTATAATTAATGAATGTGTTTCAAGCAGAAATCTGCCCATGTCGCACAAATGAAATATTTCTATTCTACAACATTAAAAACCAGAGACAGAAATCTGTGGTGGTGGAATTTTTGTGCCAACGCTTAATTCTAGCGACTTCTTTATTATTTTCATTCATCTGATCTGAGGTTTAATATCGTTATCATATGGATTAAAATAAAAAGTCACTATATGATAGATTATTATAGTAAAAAATTTGTACTCTCTTTTATAGAGTAACCTACTATATAAAAAATAATTATAGGTAGGGTAATGTTTATGCTCTACTGTATTATTTCTTATCTACTCATTTATTCCAAAGGTTTTGAAAATATTTAGAGAACTGGCTCATATGTATATTAGATTAACGTACGCACACTTACGTCTAAAATGTATATATTTTTAAGCTACTAATTATCTAATCAGTGTTATGTTTTGTTTTTCTAGTAACACCTTGGCAGATGCCGTGGGAAAACTATGAGATGAAGCAAAGCGAATATACAAATTTCTTAAAGTATTTATTTAATATTTTCTAATAAATTAAGTGTTAATATTCAATTTTATATTCACTTTATGTGATTTACTTTATTTTTGTTATTAAATATAGTTGTTATTAAAAATACTGGCAATTACTATTTTTCAAGACATTTTTATGTATTATCAAATACCATGAAGGCCATACACTTAATATGCAGCTGACACAACAACCTATAACTATGTAATACAAAACACAAAGGACAATAGCCCTGAAGTCTATCGTAATAGTTATCAACTTCTGCAAAATAATTTGGTACTTGTGTGCCAGATTGAACCACAATAGCGCGAACGCTACGATAAATGTAATAACGACACACAAAATTTAAAAATATGACACAATAATAATGCGTATTTATGACGCTTTAAAAAATTAAAACCTGTGTATAATTTACATTTAATTTATTCCTAAAAAAAACTACTCTTGTCTATTATATATGTTTAATAATTAATTAAAATCTAACAAAAGTATTCTTACTGATTTTTGGCGGATGATTATGTAGTGTTTCAATGGATAAGGATGAGACATCGGGAAATACTAAATAGGTTTCCATCTAGGTTCTAGAGTGTTAAAGCTCTAGGATTCAATTTAGAGTTTTAGAAAAGGTCTTCGGTGTGGGAAGGTAGTGGTTTAATGGCGCCGTCTCAGGGCCTAAATTGAATAAAAAAACATTTGATTTTAATATCACACACATTTCACTCTAATTTTATTAAAACTAGCGACGTATCTGAGACATCTAAAAAAGTAGCACGTTTCTTTTTCTATTTGTATATTTTTTCGACTTGGAAAGATATAGTACAACCTGGCAACACTGGAGAAGTGTTCGTATTGTGATATTATTACCAAATTACTTCTAATAATACTACAAAATAAAAGAAACAAAATATGTTAATTTTTTATTCAAACTCATTTCAGATAAACATAAAATGAGGAAATCAAACATCAAATTTATCGTACAACATTAGACGCATACTTAAAAAATAAACAAATAGGCTAAACCGACTAAAATTGTACAATAAACCCGTATCTCACTACCCAACACACGGTGCTGAGACAAATAACAAAACATCTATAATTTACACATTTAAAACCAGAGCGTGATCTTGAAATCAGTACATAGAAGTGTTGTTTAATAAATATGTATACACTCGATTAAAACGCGGAACGAACAACAAAACGGAATATTTCGAGGTTTTTTACACACACAGTGTTAATTAAAAATTACATTTAATATTGGATAAAAAGAGAACACACTTCGCGCGCGCATAGACAAACTTATTTTTAAATATGGAACGGTGTCGATGCGCACGCGCACACGCACGCACTCGTACCCGCCGGTACATATTGTCTTTGGACACACGCACACATACACATACGTCACATCTTACAGCTCATCGTGCTCCTCCTGGAAATAAAAACAATCCATTGTTAATAAAAATATCCTAAATCTGAATATGTAATAATCTGGATCTATTAAACCGATTTTGAAAATTCTTTTACCAATAGAAAGCCACGTTATTTGTGAGTGTCATCTATACTAATATTATAAAGAGGTTATAGTTTGTGAGTTTGTGACGTTATTGGGTGGTAATCTCAGGAACTCCTGGTCTGATTCGAAAAATTATATAACTATTCCACGCGAACGAAGTCGCGGGTAGAGGCTAGTAGTCTATATATTAACCCGAAAAATAAAAAGACTTTTATGTGGTAGTCGGAGAAAAAATAGTCGAACGTTTCTTACGAACGCTACCTTTAATAAGAATTATTAAGAAACTTATCGAGTGATTGTTTCAAGTGTCAAAAATTGAGCCGACTTGTTTTAAATATTACTATATTATTTACTTAAAACTAGCATTCACCCGTGGTGTCGCTCGCCTTAATCTACATTTGATTTGATTAATATACCTTTTATTCTGGATAAAAAACACCGGTATTATTACAAAAAAGTTAAATACTTGGTTTAAAAAAGCTTTCGTACGAAATGCACCGCGCTCGCCCAAAGCAAGATCGCGTTATCCTTTTTTCGCAAGTGTAACCTAACCTAATCAAAGTGAGACAAAAGAGCAACACGGCGAACATTCATCGAGAGATCTTTTTAAAGCAAGCGTTCAAAACATGTTTAACTTTTTTGTAATAACACCTTATGTCCATTTCTGTATCTGTGACAAGATGTATATAAAAAATTTAGTATAGTAGGCGTGAACATGGATATAACTAATATCGTTCATAAACATTCATGTCGAAATTCATAACATTGACGATACATTGTTTTATGAAAATGTTATATTGTATTTCATATTATATTATTATTGTATTGTATTCCGTTTATTATATACGCTACCCACTCCCTTCCTCAGTTACACTTACAAATGCAAGAAATACAAAGATGATTTTAAAATTGCACGATACTGTTTATCAAGCATAAGGTTGCTGAAATGATTATTTTTAATTGTTTAAAAATTAGTTATCTTTTTTTTTAATAATACATTTTTATCATATATATCTTTTTGCTTCATATTACTTATAAAACATCGATAAACCTTTAAAAATTTATTGAATATATCGATGTTTATAATGTCCAATGTTGCATCCCTATATGTGAATGTGTAACAAACTCATCTTCGCATATCTGTATTAGTAAGGGTGAGTACTCACCACAGGCGCGGCATCACCCGCCTCATCATCCAGATCCTCGTCATCTTCATCATCATCAGGCTTCTCAGCCTTCTCCTTCTCCCTCTCGACATCGTCCTGCTCCTTCTTCATCTTCTTCTCTCCCTCTTGCATCTTCTTGATGGCTTCTCCCTTCTCCTTGGCGAGTGCTGGATCGTCGGTGATGAGGAAGTTGTTGAAGATCGTTCCAGACTTCACCTGCCAGAGATCGAGGCCGACGGCACAGATCTCGTCACGTTTGTACAAATTCGAGTCGGGGGTGTATTCCGGGTTGTCGATTTCAGGGTGGATCCATGGTCCCTTGTACGCGGGGTTGTCGATCTGCAAAGGAAATATAACATTATAATTAATTCTAGTAATATTCACTGTGATTATATAAAAAAACTGGTAACGCAAACCTTGAAAACGAATTCGAAATGAATAAGAACAGGTTTTGCCGTAAAATTCGTGTCACGTAAAAGAATAAAATAACATCACATAAACTTCTAAGTGCAGTGAAATCTAAAGGACATAATTATAATTTATGTTTTATATATTTAAAAACTACGTGACACCCGTGACTTCGTCTGCGTTATTCACTAAATGTATTTTATGTACTAAACAGTAAAAGCACAAACATTAATAACTAGGTATATACTAAATTAAGCTATTATGGTAAAAAAAAAAATTAAATAAGGACCAAATGTGTAAGAAAAGTTACAAAATGATATACAATATACACACATATATATATTTAAATTATATTGAAATCTATCCAGTAGTTTTTGTGCGATAGAGATATGCCGATCGATTGATAGAGTTGCCTATGTTTATAAGAATTAGTTTTTATGTACATAAATGAAAACAAATTATTATTTTTATATTGATTACTAGCTTTCGCTCGTGTCCATGTGGGTGTGACCTATATCATGAGAACAATTACTTCTGGATAATATGTATACTTTTTTTTTACCCAGGATAATGTGTTTGGAAAAATTTTAAGATGATCGTATGAATTGAGTGTTTCAATCAAAATCGATTTTGATATGCGCAAATTAACAACCAATTACTTTTAAAATAATAATAAACTTAAAATAAAAATTTTTAAATAATAAACAATTTTTTTATTGATCATTGAAAAAATTTTAACAGAATCCTAAAAAAAAAAATGCTATATAATTCTTTTTTTTCTTAAAGTGGTTAACCTAGACAAGAGTTTAACTTTTCAATCGGCACGTGTCTACGAAACAAGTTCACACATTGCTGAATAACAGTTATGACGGTGCGGCCAATGAACCCTGTCGAATGAATACGCAATGTCCGCGCTGTGCTAGATATTTATAGCGACTTCACACACGGTTTTAAATGGTTACCAAAAACTCATTGCATTTCGATTATTCAACAAAAAATATAATAGTTTCAATTGTAATACAAGCCTGTCATATAAATGGTCAGCTATTAATAAGATAAATTGGAAAACTATAAAAAATGTATGAATAGCTAATTATTATCATTTATATAACCCAATATAATAATTAAAGTAAATCTATATGTACATATAAAATAACTCAACGGCACACTAACTGACATATCAATGCACAGCCCAAACTACTACGTACTAGAAAAACTGCGAGTCTGTACGAAAATCTGTCATTTTTAGTAACTCGGTTATTCGTTTTTATACATAGATATAAAATGAAGAGAAAAAAAAATACTACATAGAAAATGATGTATTTTCTATTAATTTGGGCAATTTTTTGCCAAAATATAAAAAATACTTCATAAGAGAAACATAACATTCACAAAATAATAAGAAAAATAATTAATTCTCCGTCCACCATTTTAAAAGACTAAACCATGAAATTGGAAGTATACACTACAAACAACTTAAAACAAAATTGTATAGTTGTATATTTATTAGAAAAATTCATTTTCATAAATCTTCAATTGTAATTAATTTTAAATAGATAACCCAGAATAGATTTTGAATTACAATTAAACCATGAAAATAATGTTACTGGTATTTGTAGACACCTAAGAGCGTGTAGAAACAATTTTCTAATTGTAAAATTATAGTGAAATCAGTTTTCGATAACTACTTTACAATGTCCTTCAATACTGTAAAATGATTTATATACCCGAGTTATTATTTTCCTACATATAGATTATGTAATTTTTTAGGTTTTAAGAAAAAAGTTTTGAAACAGAAAAGAGAGACTGTGGTGCAATAAATATTAATTATCCAGTTAATCGTTTGGTTAGTTTACTTAATAACGACTTTTGTATTAACTCGCCTTCCTACCGAAGTAGAAAGTTAAAATATTAACACAACCTATATTTTTGAGGGGTACAATAAAAATTAAAAAAAAGGAAAAATAATGTTGTGTATTGATGATAAGAATCACAAATAAACAGGCTATTTGAAAGCAAATAATAATTACATAATAATAGGATTTTTTTTACCTACTACATTTTTAAAACGAACTACAGAGGAATTAGCATAACTGTAAAACTGTAAGAGTAACTAGTAATAAAAAAAAATCATATTATCAGAATTGATACCAATTGCAATAACATTGTTAGTTAAACTATTATTATATCAATCAATACACCTCATTTTTCATATCTTTAGTGTAATCACACAGCTATTAAAAATGTTACTAAAATACTCTTCAGGGGTATCCTAAGAGTTTAAAAAACTATACGGGATTTTAAAACCTATATGACGTTATAAGAGATTATACACTTTTCAGTTGTCCGGTGAAGCTGTTAAGACCTTGCTAGGTCAATAGAGTAATCAGATCGAAAAAAAAAATACACCAGTTAATATTTAAAAAATTAACCCTTTGTACTCGAGGGCTTTAGGACATAGCTATTTAAAATGTTGGTTGGTGACCGTCATCATTAACATTTAAAATGGCTCCACTGCGTTGTTAAATTTCAAAATAATTTTTAGTTTTTTTTATGATCTACATATTTTACACATACAAAATTTGAAAATTTTAAAAATTAACTTAGCAATGGTGAAAAATTGGATTTAGCTTATTTTGAAATGACAACGACTCAAACATTAAAAGACATATTTTGAAGTTACCTGTTTAGGAGCCCAGACACCCTTGTAGTCGGGATTGTCGATCATGGGTGGTTCCCACTCTCCGTCCATCTCATCATCCCAATCTTCGGGCTTGGTGGCATCAGGGTCAGGGATGTGTTCGGGCTTGTCCCAGTCTTCGGGTTTCTTGTCTTCGGGATCTGGGATTGTGGGTTTGTCGTCCCAATCTTCTGGTTTCTTGGCTTCTGGGTCCTGTATGACAATTTTATTAGTTTCACAACATGAAGGAGATATTTTAAAAGTAATACTAGAAGGCCTCAAAGTTATATTACTATAATGCGTAAGTTCCAATGATATTATAAGTAAAATGGTGTACATATGTTACCTATACAATATTTTAACAAAACAAATGTCACGATAACACACACATACGTAAAGTAATATTGTAACATCACTATCTTACATAAAATGTGGGAGTAAGATGGCATATTCTCAATATTGGTAGTGAAATATGTATGAAATTGGTAGTGAAAATGTATGAAATATATAGCTTAAGTATGGACAGATTGACAGGCATTGTCATGCTTCCATCAACACTGCACGATACTGATGTCACATTGGCTACCTAGCAAAGTTTTAACAAGGTGCTATAGAAGCCCTTATGATGTATCTATAGCATTTTAGTTATTGGTAAAATCAGCAAAAGATTCATGAAACTAGGTAAATCATTCGAAAGTTCCAGAAAGAAACTAATATTTAATATCAATCTGGTAGGTGAATAATTGACTTGAACAATTCTTATCCCACATGTTTTGAATCTTTAAAAAAGTTATAACGAAACATACATAAAAACGAAAAACAACCAAAGAATGGAAAAAAGAACAATTTAAGTAATAATTCTATTACTGTCATATAAAAAATATAAATCTAGATTTATAAAAATACTAAATACTAAATCTTAGTATACTTTTAAATTAAATATAAAAGTTATGTTTTAGAAAATGCAGAGGTCAACATTCTAAAGATACACAGATATCATTGAAGGTAGAACATTTTATTTGGCCACCAATTAGCAAGGAATAACAACCAAAAATGGTTCAATGAACTTACAGAAGTCAATTTCTGTTGACTGTAATAATTTCCAACACAAATAACAATGTAGTAGTTTCGTCAACCAGAAAGCAATTCTGAGGTAATCTTTCAATTACAATTTTTTCTTTTGACAATATTGTATATTTTAGAATTTAAATTACGTATATACCTTTTTTCCAAGGTAGGATCATTTATGAGAGCAATTTGTAATCTCCGCCTTAATAGAGGCATTAGAGGGTCCTCATGTTATCAGTTTTTTTTTTCTTTTATATAAAAAGAATATCAGTGGAATGTTAAACACAGAGTGGTCACCTTTTAAAAATACGTTATAAACCACTAATATGAGGTTCTTGTTTTAGGTGTGCTTATTTGTTAACTCAGACCTAAAATTATATATTTTTCAGTTTGAATTCAAAATTTTTCCTATTTGGATTACTATATTCATCACATGACACTCCCTGAATTATTCATAGAGATATAAAATACTGAATAATAAAAAAGTATACATTTAGCATGACATAGAGGTAAAGTGTCAATATACCTTGATCTTCTTAGGCGGGAGGAAGTCCCAATCGGCTTCCAATTCACCAGATTCGACCTTCTCATTATCGATGAGGACCTCGTAAGTGTTATCAGGCTTTACGATCAAAGTGTACAAGTGCGTGTAGACGTCGTCCTTGCAGCGGATGTCTTTCTTGATCAAATGGTTCTTTCCTTTGTAGCTGAAGATTACGTGAACCTGGGACAAGGTTATAAAATTACATATATACAGATAAGGCAATAAAAAAAATTGTATACATGATTAACAGTGAAAATAGCCACCGAGGATAAAATTTGGTCAACAATTTAAACAATAACTGAATCTCTCTTAGGAGGAAGAAGTATGTCCAAGTCTATGACATAAGTCACAAATACAAAGCTCAGTAGATCGAATTACAAATCTACATTATCTTAATACATAGTTGCATTCCTCCCTCCTTTTAACTTTCTCTAAATCAGTTGGTTCATTATATTTCGCTAGAGGATCTCAATGGTAGAGCATCTCTAGAGAATGTACTTTTCTAATTAAAGCATATAAACGCTATTGTTAGCACTAGCTTATATGATAACTTGACACTACTAATTTTCGCAGTAGTTTTTTTTTGTTTTTATTTACTCCTATAAATCTTTTAAAAGTACATGTAAATAATGTTTACTAATCAAAATAGATTTTATATGGCGTACATATTTAGATACAGCTAATTAAACTTTTAGAGTAAAATTAGATTAAGTATAATAAATAATAGAATTTTGTTTTATTTAATTTTGTACAGACAAATCAGTCAGGATTTAATAAATATAGTCATTTGTTGATAAGATGTGAACAACAGACTGTCAAATCGATTGAAATGATATCGGCTAAAATATTGTATGCTGATAACACGAACGTTTGTGAAATCAATGTATTGCAAAGTAACATTTCACAATTAGATAACTGACGTGTCTATCCGCTATTGAGTTCTATTGGAAAACCAGTTTCGCGCTAAATTTTTTTAACGTTTTTATCATAATCATATGAGATTATGAGATCTGACATTATGACGGAAGATGTTGATGCGTTAAGCTTAGAAAGGCGACTGACGAGCTATCAAACGAAACAGTCAAGAAAACATGAACAAGTGCAATGAATACACTGTCTGTACTATTATAATTCAATGTTGGGTAAGGACCTCTCCTTTCTATAACTCCTCACGGCATCTGATCTTCATTGGTAAGTTCGAGATTTGACTGGCAGAGAATGACTTCGGCATTTAGTCCGCCATTGCATATTTAATGCATAATATGTAAATAAATAAATAAACAATTTCCCAGATAATTAAACCCATCTCTAATTATCCATTCCCGTCTGCTACATCAGTACAATTTCCTACAATTTTGTTTCTCTCTATTGAGCTTTTTTATATTACAAAATTATGTTGATTCTACAAATTTATGCCACATACTTTTCAAACAACAATTGATATATCTATAACATTAAAATTTAACTAACTTTCAGTGAAGAGAAGACAAAAATGCTTTTTTACAATTTCCATTACAAGTAGGTATGTAGTAAAAAAAAAAAAGTGAACAGAGAAAAATATTGCATTAATTCTGGATAAATATTTAAACAGTTGTTAAGTATTTCAGAATATACATAGAAAGTACTCATTATCCACAGCAGCACAGCTGTGGCCTTCAAACTTGCGATCGCCTACTAACATTAATTACATTTTATGTACATTATGGTAATAACGATCATTTAATTACAAATTATACTTTCATTTACGAAACATTCATTTTCAAATAATCTGAGTAAATTTCCAACACATTCGTTTAAAAAAAATTAGTCACTGTGACAGCCATGTGGTACCAGTACAATTATGAAATAGAATCATATGAATATGATATGTATTTTGAAACAAGTGGTTTATGTTGATCAAATTTAGATTACAATTTATCCTTGAGTTCAATAGTCTGGTATTTAAACTTATTTTCTTATGTGAAAATACTACTTTTGTGCAAATAAAACCTTCTAGCAAGTTCTATAAATTTATCATCAGTACAGAAGTAAAGTTTAGGAACCTTGTTCAAACTGATAATAATAATTTTATTTGTTTAAATTTCATCTTGTAATTAATAAATACATTTAGTCATAATTAACATAATAAAAAAGACTATGATTTTAAAATAAAACTTTAGCAAATTTATTCACAGGACACACTTAAAAATATCTGCTAAATAGATATACTATGATATCTATTTAGCAGATTAACAATTTTAAATTAAATATGTGAACAATATGAGATTAAATATCTGAAGGGAGCAAAGAAATGGAATCATATCCTTACCTTTTTAGTGCCAGGTCCACAGATGTCAGGTCCAAACATAATCTCGTAGGGTGTCTCGCCATGCATGTCCTTCTGGTCCAGTCTGCAGTCGAAAACTTTGAGGTAACCACCTCCACAGTCGATGTCTTGCTCATGCTTCACACTGAACTGTACCACCAAAGGCTTGCCTTCATTGCTGAAAGGCTTGAATTTCTTGGATAGGGCGTAGAACCTTGCATCTTCAGAAGTTTGTAAACCTACGAAGCACCGGTAGAAAAATAACCTTTTACATGCATAAAAAGGGTGGCATTTAAACATTTGTACCTATTCCAAAAATTATATATCAAGTAATCTTGACTACGATTTGATATATGAAATAAAATTATTAAATAAATAATAAAGATAAAATTAGAAAGCGCAAATCATTAGCACTCACCTTTATCCGCCTCCTCGTCATTGTAGAACTTTCCAGAAGTCAATTTGAACTTGCCGAATTCCTTTCCGGGGTGTTCACTGTATACCCAATTGGATTCCCATGAGTCTGCAAAGAAAACTAAATTATAATCCAATGTATACTAGTTCGGCACCGGCTTCGACGCCTCGAGAATCAATACGCGTTGTATGCCGGAACACGTTTTGACATCATATTTCAAAAGAAATTATATCTTACCGTCTGAGAACTTTTCCTCAAAGAACACTTCACAATTTATTGATGATATTGCCAATAAACTGGTAACAGCCAGCACTGCAGATTTCATTTTTGATTCACAATAAGCACCGTCTTTATCCGAGAACTGGCCACGAATAACTTCAAAATTTTAGAGTGTACTGTATTATTACCGCGACCAGTTTGATGTTTGTAAAAGTCTCTTTCTCCCTCACGCTAATATATAAACGTGATGTAAGAAAGAGAAAAAACTAAACACGTAATCTTATTACGTGTCCTACGAGTGAGTAGGCATTACAATTTATATAGTGCTTTTTTAAGGAGTGGGAAAGGAATACCAGATATAAGAGCTCTGACGTTTGACGTAAAATTACGACAGACAGATGGAATGCTGTTATTGGTTCAGAATTAACAAATAGGATTTGAACACACTGCATAAGAATAAATTGTATGGCGGGAAATTATAAATAAACCGGTTGCTTTCGCTAACATATTTTTATTTATTAATGCAACAAACGTTGCTAAGTGACCCATTTTGAGAAATTGTTATTTTTATTCTTAATATAGGATTATACTTTTCGACATGCATCGCGTTTAATACAAAAACTATGCGTTTATTGTTCATTCTAGTAATCCGGAAAATTCATTCATAATATTGTGAATTTAGTATCCAATAGCATTTGCACATGACATTAGAGTGCAATGCAAATATATTTTGCTAGTAGTATGAGAGAGAAGCATATACTGGTATTACGTGTCTTCATACGTTTAGGAATACTTTATAATAGATATGTATTTTTTAGAGCATATATAATTACTTATTACCTATTGCAGGTGCATTATTTTAAAATATACATTAATATTGTTTCACGAGATGTATTTTTATTAAAGTATACGATTATTATTCAAAACCATTTACTTTTAACCTTTCGGCTTCGCTTTAATGCATAATTTTAGGTACCTAATCTACAATATGCAATGTTTGCAAAATAACAGTGGCACTACAATAAAAGACGTAGATTCATAACAGGATTAAACTTTCGGTGAAGAAAGACAGCTTGATGAAACATGACGTGAAGAAGTTCTAGGAGCTACTGCGTCTTTGTTAGTTTTGGGCTGTGCAATTCTCGTTGAAACGAAAGTGTTTTTAAACAACAAAACAAACAATAAAAACTAGTATTTTGCTTAGTGTATATTTTTGTTGAATTAGGTACCTAAGTACTATTTACAGCTCCGCATGTTTTCTTATGCAGAAATTATTTTTGAGCCTTACTTTATTTATTAAAAATGACCGCTATTATTAGGCTAATATTATTGGGCTTAAGGCAGTCAGCCGATTTTATTTTGGCAACCAGCTCAAGGGTGCACGGCACACGTCGGCTTGGCTGTTGCCTGCTGCATGCAAAATCGCGACCTATCTTAGATAACCTTGCTAACTATTCGTATATGTATGAGTTGTTGAAACGTATATGTGTACCAAGCATACGCGCCTCAACAACTCCTCCATATATTTATTATCGGAAAATTGAGTTTTTCAGTTCCATAAGGGAAAAAAAAGTAAACCCTTCCACTTTCATGTGTAAGCGTGCACGTGTGTGGGGGTGATCGTGTAGTGTTATAGCGGTGATGTATATTTGTGTGTCACAGTATCGCGCAAGCAACGCACTCAAGGGCTCCCTACCGAGGGATCGAAACTAGGCTAGAGCCGCTGCCGTGGGAGGCCTAATCGTGTGTGCGGGAGCGAAATTAACCCCCAGACCACGGCGGCGTGATCTGTGGTTACGCGGGCGTAGGCGTGAACACGCTCTGTTTCGAGGGACAGGCTGGTACTGATCGTTCGCTGACGTGATTGAATCAGGAGGGTCGGTAATAATTTGTCGCGGACGTCTTTTATAATGCTCAACGTTAGGTACGGGTGCATAGTTTGCGGCGGATACCACTAACGGACTGGGATAGAAGGGATCTCTAGGTCTCTATGGAAATCGACTCTCCGGATGTACCACGGGGCACCGGTCACTTTACGTAAAACACGATTTTGGAGAACCTGCAGCTTATCAAAGTTATCTTTAGACATATGCGCAAAAACGGGGCAGCTTTATGTCATCACGGGACGTTATACAAAATGAGCTTGTGTCTGAGGGACATCTTACTCTTATGACAAAGCAGCGGATGGAGGCGACCCAAGACCATAGCGGCTGTTTCGCAGTCTGTCTATATGTGAATTGAACTTTAATGTCTATCTAATGTAACACCGAGATATTTGACCTCTTCGACCCAAGGGATATCGATTTCGTATAGCCTGATGGGCTCAAATTTATTAGCGTGTTTCGTGAGATCGAAGAGTATTGCGGCACTCTTATCGGGATTAACTTTCTACGCTATTAACCTAAGAAGGTCTTAACAGCTTCACCGGACTACTAAGGCAAGCGCTTAAGGCACTCAGTCAATTTTATTTGACAACTAGCTCAAGAGTGCATGATAAGGGTGGACGGTGGTGAATAATTTTATACCTAATACTTATCAGACAAACAATGACACCCATCTAGATATTATTTATTTATCTTTAACGTAGCATTTTTATTTGCAAGGTAGCTTAAAGGATTTTCTTACAGCGACGTAGTTATGTGGGACAAAATTCAGTTGCAACATTGATTGCAAAAAATAAGATACCTAATAATAAAATCAATTAATTTTTTTACTGACATCATCTACATCAGGTATTTATTTTATAATTCTATTTCATTCTGTTTATCGGTTTGAATTATTTTACCCATTCGTTCAAGATACTTCAACTGTATAAATAATAACAAACAAGTTTACTGTTACAGGTATCAGGTAAGTAGAGCTTCGTCATGCAAAAATGAATGTATTTAATATCAAAAATGTATTTTGATACGTGAAGTGAAGTGAAGCAAGCGGTGTGTCCCGCATTCGCAGGAGGGGAGAAGTAAAAGGATACAACAGTAAAAGGTGCAATTTTTTATGTTTTTTCTTTTGTAGATAAAATATATTGTTGATAGAATAAACAACCCAGACAAAGTCGGAGGCATCATTCATTTATAATATAAAGGTCTTGCTATTGTAGTACCACTGTTATTTTCAAAGAATTGCATTTTATAGATTAGGTACCTAAAATTATGTATTAAAGCGAAGCCGAAAGGTTAAAATTAAGTAAATGGTTTTGAATAATAATCGCCCTACTTGATGTATCCGTCAATGACGAACCTTATTAGCTTTGATGTGAGGACGTATATGGCTGGCAAAGCCAAATTTTATTGCAAGGATACCTTTCTAAGGCGTGCAGTGTAATAAGCAAATTGATCGTCAGGATTATTTGTTTGGTATGTTACTGTATTTGTAGGGTTATTCGAACGGGTTTTAAATGTTTTCATTATAACATGTAAGTAACAGCTATCAAATTGCTATACGGAAGGGGTAAAACATAAAAATATCATCTAAAGTATTCCATATTATCTTATCTAATGTTATCATAAGGTGGGCGTAGTGGTCGAACGGCTAAGACCAGAGAAGTTAGGGTTATCGACGACACTTTGAAGTATGTAAAAATATTTCAAATAAGTTTACTCAATTACCTAGCATTCAAAATCATTACGAGACCAGCATATGTGTTAATTATCTAATCTATAGTAATATTATGAAGGTAGTTTGTGAGTTTGTGACGTTGTAGGGAGTAATCTCAGGAACTACTAGTCCGATTTGAAAAATTATTGCAATGTAATATAACTTATTTATCGAGAATGGTTATAGGCTAAATATAATCACGCTAAGACCAATAGGAGCGGAGCACCAGAGAAGAATGTTCAAAAATCGGGGTTTTTTACCTCTTGAGAGTTTCCGCTGCGTGTTAACGTTAACCCAAAGTATCTATTCCACGCGAACGAAGTCACGGGCAGAGGCTAATAATTTTATATTCTGAAATTAAAAACGAAACCTTAATTAGAATATCTATTGGATATCACAGTCAAATCCCAGATTAAAACCTTGGTGAGTACCAAACAATTCTGTTTCCACGAATATCTAGCGATATGACATATTGTATTTAGATAAAATGTATGTTTTCCTGACGTCGATAACCAATATTTATTTTCTTAAAAGATGACAACCCTAAGTAACATATTTATTTGATATTGCAGCTTCTAATCTTGGTTTGTATTGATAAATTTTACAGAATTCACGAACATTTACTAATTTAGATTCAATCATTAAGGTTATTGGGTAACAGTGAAGGTCGCGGAGAAACCTAAGTTGCACTGCCTAAACATTTTCATTTTGTATGACAATGCACTGAGAAAATATTGAGGTCTTGCGAACACTGCCGTAGTTAGGAGGGGGGGGAGGGGTGTATTACGGTGAAATGCCCTACCTTAAAAATACCAAAAACTAAGATAAATCTCGTTCATAGTTTCACATTACAAAAATTGTAGCGATATGTATCTATACTTTTTCGAACATAGTTTGTGACATTCGAGGTCAGATCAATTATGATTTTTTTTTACTTCTGCCTTACCTGTAACGAATGCTGCCCTACCTGTAACCAATGCTGCCCTACCAGAAATTCGACACGTACAAAATAACGTAAATAACTGAGCCACTTATTGCTTTCAACTATAGTTGTGACTGTCAATCAATCAATCAAGAATCAATGAAATGACCCAATAAGGACAAAAAAAATCAAAAAGAATCAAAATCGGTCAGCCGTTAACAGAGGAAGAATTATGAGCACGGGCATATCGGAATATCACACATAAGAGATTGATTTTTCATAGTTTTAAATATGTTTTAGACCTATCGTGGAAACTATTAATAAAATATTGGGCCGTCATGGGACGCCTGGCAGATGTGAATAACCGAAATTGTTTTGCATAAGCTATATGCATAAAAGAACAAATGATGACAGGAATCAGCTATGGCATCATGAAAAGATAAACCATTACAAATTTGTTAGATAAAATGATCACTGTTTATTTATTTTATCACATAAATATTATTTTTTATCAAATATAAAAATTCAACTAGGTGCAGGGGTGGTGTGCTTGGCGTCATTTATCAAAGGGTACTAGGTCGTCGACGCATGCCGCGTAATAATAGTGTAATGAGTAACCGACATAACAGTTTGAATCTTATGTTTGTACAGATAGGGCTGTAAATGTTTTTGAGTATCTTCGTTAATATTGCAAAGTTCGTGTTTTACGTCGCCACGTCAGCAATCAGGTTTACCCTCCGCCTATAGATGTTTCACATAAATTATTCAAAAAACCCTTACCCATTATCAATTTAAGAATAAGAGAGGCCGTTCTTACCATTCCATGGATTTACCTTAAGGGTGCCTGTCGGGTCTGTCGTGTTGAAGGTCTATAAACCCGGCATAATGCTTAGAACTTGTGAACTAAGTGTACTTTAGGTCTTACCTGTGCATCAACCCTCATCTTTATTTTATACACTCCTCTTCCTGCCTTGTCAAAATGAGTACACTTATCATAACGGTTTTGTATTATTTTTCCAATAAAGAGCTTATGGTGGCTCTTGAGAAGCCGAAATATTTAGTAGGTTATATAGAGATTCTGCTGGTATGAAGTATGAACTACGTAAGTACTAACCCCTTTCCTATTAGCTCGTATGTTACATCATGAGTTGTTACATTTCAAAATAAGCTAAATTACATTTTAGCCGTTCGGGATATTTTACATAATTTTTCAAGATCATCAAATTTTGTACATGTTAAAAAAAAAAAAAAAACTAAAAACCTCATGAAGGACAAAATTAGAACTTCGTTCTTGGTGTATAAAAACTGGAGATTCTAAAAATGATACATGCTATATGAACGATTAAAATTGAATTTAGCTCATTTTGAAATTTAACGACTCGTATATCAATTTATTATATACTAGCTTCTGCCCGCGACTTCGTTCGCGTGGAATAGTTATTTGAGATAACGCTAACATGCAGCGGAAGCTCTCAAGAGGAAAAAAAAAATGATATTGAAATATTCTTTATTGGTGCTCCGCTCCTATTAGCCTTGACGTGATGATATATAGCATATAACCTATCCCGATAAATTAGCTATATAACACTGAAAGCTATATAAAACTGAGAATTCTTCAAAGCGGGCCAGTAGTTCCTGAAATTAACCTCTACAACGTCACAAAGTTCAAACTTTACCTCTTTATAATAACATTATTATTGTATTTCGTTGTGACTGTATTAGTATAGATATATAATCCATCCAGTATTAATTAAAAATTTTAAGTATTTTTTTAAATATTCTAAAGTTACAGTTTTAGCAATAACACATTATCAACAGTGCCAATAATAGCAAGAACGTTATCTATTTGTTTTTAAATATTAATAACTTTCCCAGTTGTTTTCCCTGTGTATTCAATTAATTAACATTGAAGTTTTAATAAGGTTGAATTATGTTAATATTTGGTATTTATTTTTAGTATATTTGGTAATAGTGAAAAATATGGTCGAATTATTGATATTTAACTATATATATATGAAGATATCGTTTCTTGATATTTCATGTGGAAATATTGTGAATAATACGGGAAATATGTTTATACCTTTGACCTTGGAAGTAACACTTTTTCATTCATATCTAATTTAATGTAATCTGATTTAGTTAAATTAAAATTTGCTATAACTGTGTAAATAAAATTAACACTTCCTATATATTTCTGTCACGGACCGAAACAATGACGTTATATTTTTTTCTCGAATTAACTATGCTATTGGCCAAGCAAGGCCTTAAAGCTTCACCGGACTACAACAATTATATTAAAAAGAAATGTCAGAGATAGGCTACTGCGTGTCATCGTTTTTATATTTTGTGTATCTGTTATTATATTTATTTTAATGTTTTTTGTAACCACTTATTACTATTTATTACTTTAAAAAAGGCAACATAAACCAAGGACTTTATTCAATTTGGACCTATTTGATGCTTGTCGTGAACGTCAAAACTACCAACGGTTCAGAAAACAACCAAGGCATCGAGAAGAACCGGCAAGAAACTCGATCTGGTTAACCTTTTATAGCACATATTTTTATAGCAATGCATTAAAAATACAATAGTCGTTATTTCTTGACATCGTCTTCAACATACTATGATATTTAACGTAAGAAAAACCTTTCAAATATACTTTAAAAGAATATATTAAATGTTATCTACATACTGTTTAACATTCACTATCAGTCATTTTCCGGTTTCAACTTTACAACAACTTTAAAACTGAATTTTATGTTTATTTAACGGATTATTTATTCAGAGACGTAAAATACTAACTACATATTTATCACTAGTTCATAACGATATCGTCAAGCAATAAAATGTCGTCTAAAGATAAATGTATTTTCAGGATATTAAAAAATAAATAACCATGTACCGCGGATAATGGATTTGTGTAATTTGTAACACGTAAATTCTATTTATATTAAAAACAAAGTCATTAGCCACATTTGAGTGTGTACATAGTGCGTCTACATTACGTAACGCATTTTGATACGGCTTTTTCACCGTCGTTTGAGCGCTCGTCTTAGTAGTCCGGTGAAGTTGTTAAGACCTTGCTAGGTCAATAGCGTAGACAGTTCGAGAAAAAAAGCATATCACTAATTAATAAATAAAAGTAAAGATTAATTCTATATAACTGAATGATAGAATACTGGATAGATGAAGCATTTTTGTTTTATTTCGTAGACAGTTACACTTGTATTTATTTATTTTTAAGTTTTAAGAGACTATTATTTTTATAAACTCTAATCACATTCGGCGATCTGTGTTTTCTTGCTACGGAGAAGTGGGGCAAACGGTGTCGTGATTATGTTTTATTTTCTGTATGTCAAATATATTCTTACTATATTAAACGCCCCACACCTAGACTCATTTTTACCGTTATGCAAATGAATATTGTTCTGTGTTGAGCTATAATAAAACTCACAAAACAATGTATACAGATATTTTATTTACAAAAATAACCTGACAACATTTTAAGACACTGCTCTATAATAGAGGAGAGACAACTTTTAATTTTTTTATAGTGAGAAGTCTTCTTTGAAGTCATAATCATCCTTTTTTTTATACGTCGTTAGAGTAACATTCTCCAAAACCCCTGCCAAATTGATAGCTTGTTTTTCATTTCTAGATTTCTTCTTTTTATCTTTTTTGAATTGCATCTTCTTTAATTTGTTTTGTTTGCTGTTGCCTTCTAGAAGCATTTCAGGATCTACTTTGGCTTTTTCGTTGACTTTATTATTTTTGTCCAATTTTGATCTAATATTGAGGCTTTTAGGCAATAGACTCGATTCGTCTTCGTCTACTTGCATGTCATTTTCTGCAGCTGCCTTTACGGGTCCGGTACTCGTGATCTGCCAATGAAAATATTGAGTGTAAAACGATCTCTCTGATATAATGAACTTCAGACAACATATGTTTAAATGTTTTCATAAACTAGAGGTTAAATGTTATGATAAACCTTACTTTAGGGTAAACGTAAAGTTAAACGAAACATTCTCTAGTAGGTAATTTTAGACAGCGAATACAAACCACCGATTAAGATATTGTCGTAAGGAACTCTTTATGCGATCTAGTATACAGTAGTATTTATAAATACAATAAGAATTTAAATCTAACATGTATATTAGACTGATTCAAAAAAATCGATTTTTTTTTCTTTTTTTCGAATATATTGTTGAAAATTATGAAAAAAAAAATCCTGTGAAAGCCACAGCCCTCAAATATTAATATGTGCCGCATGGTAAATTTCAATTTCCCGTATGATTAACATGGGAAAGCTGGTTTTTTTGAGTTAAGGGCTGTGGCTTTCATATTTTTTTTTATAATTTCCAACAATATATTCGATATATTTAAGAAGAAAAAATGTCAATTTTTTTGAATCAGTGTAATGTATATACTTTTTTTGGGAATAAAATTATTACAGGTGTTTCGGAAAAAGTAATAAAATATATTTCAATCAATTTTAGAAACGTCTGTCTGTTTGTATGAACGCGTATCAAAGTTAAATTCATAAAGTATATCTTCGAGTAACATTTAGTCTTTGTTTAATTAAACTCGGTTCGGTCTATCAAAAGTTACTGTACTTTTAATGTTGACGTGACTTAAGTACGCGATAAAAGTAGATAAATAAATGGACTTAATACATTCACATGACTTTATTAATCGCCGTTTTCTATTTAAGATTTCAAACGGACGAAGTCGCGGTCACTTCTAGTCTACACTAATATTATAAAGAGGTAGAGTTTGTGACGTTGTAATCACAGGAACTACTGGTCCGATTTAAAAAATTCTTTCAGTGTTATATAGCTAATTTATCGAGGAAGGTTATAGGATATACATCGTCACGGTAAGACCAGTACGAGCGGAGCACTAATAAAGAATGTTTCAAAATCGTTTTTTTAAGAGCTTACGCTGCGTGTTAACGTTAGCTCAAAGTATCTATTCCACGCGAACAAAGTCGCCGGCAGAGGCTAGTCGATAATAAAGTTTCATACTCCTAAGAGTTTAGATATCGAAGTCCAAAAACTGACTATACAGATCTCCATTACGACCTAGTAACACAGAAGATAGAATTTATTCATGGAAATATTGAGTAAGTGTACAATATTTGTGCAAGTGGCCCATTAAATTCGTTTCCGTCAAAGTAGACCGTAGAGAATCGCATTCACTGACATACGTGAAAAAAGAAAAAAGATGTTTTGTCAAAATACAAGTAAACAACTCGCATGAAAAATAGATAATTTTTTTTTACACAGTGTTAAATAAACAGGCCACGTAGAATATGTATTACGAGTTTTTTTTTATTCGGTGTCCTTGGCTTTGCTGAAGCATTTGCCAGAGTTAGTGTTTTCTTTACAAGGAAGAAATAAATCGAGTTAAATTTTGTTTTATTTTGACATAGACTAATGACATTATAATGAGGTAAATTCGAACTGAAAAACTCTTAATTTTCCAATAATAAATATATGGAGGAGTTGTTGAGGCGTGTATGCTTGGTACACATATACGTTTCAACAACTCATACATATATGAATAGTTAGCTAGGTTAGCTAAGATAGGTCGCGATTTTGCATGCTACAGGCAACAGCCAAGCCGAGGTGTGCCGTGCATCCTTGAGCTGGTTGCCAAAATAAAATCGGCTGAGTGCCTTAAGCGCTCGCCTTAGTAGTCCGGTGAAGCTGTTAAGACCTTGCTGGGTCAATAGCGTAGACATTAAAAAAAAAAAAAAGATAATGGAAAGTTATAAATTATATATAAACGGCAATCTATATAGCCTGTAAGTGTAGCTGTAAGATGTCAGAACAATGACTAAATGAATAACGAAAAATATGTCATTAGTACTTAGATTAATACTTTTCATTAATACAAAAGCTAGTTTATTACTACTCTCTACTAATATTTCTATTCAGATGTATACTTATTTATTTATATTATATTTATTTCAATAATAATTACCCTAAATCATCGATATAGCTTACAGAAGCCTAAACAGAGTGATACATATTAATATTGAGGTGATTTAATGCGATATCTGGCAACTAAACTGATTTAGGGGTGTAAGGGGTGTTTTGGGGTGTAAGGGGTGTCGAGTAACATGTTAAGACTTGAGACACCCAAGCCAACCTCACCTGCACGTGGTGCACCCTGCTGATCAACGAACGAGGCAATGGCGATAGCGGGGTGGTAGGGTTATACAGCCCGACTGGGTCGCAACCACCATGTACATGGCGAAAAAGCCCGTCATAGTGACTCGCTGTTGCGCGTCGCGTTTCGGGATCAGCCTGTGCATATCCAGTACCGGGTGACTTTCGTCATTATGGCCGGCATGACAGCGGCGACCGGCGATGGATAATCTGTCTCTCGGTGGTTGCCGATGTTTTTGGATTGTACTATGCTTAACATCAGGCATCGTGCAGTCACTATGTCGTGCTTCGATAAATAAAAAAAAAAAATTTAGGCAAGCGACATTTAGTAGACCTCGGTGTAGCGAGTGACGTGTGTGAACAAGAATCAATATTTCTTCTTAACAAATGCAGTACTCATTTTAAGAATTCTAGTATATTTTACATATATTTTACGTATATTTTAAGATATGTTTTAATTTAAAAGAAAATTAAAAAAATTTATCCAATTTACTAAAATTTAGTTTTGAAAATTTTATTTCCATTTTTTTTCATCAGAAAAAATATGTTTTTAAAGTTTCGATTTACTATCGAAAAGAGCAATTATTCTTCTATATAAATCGTTGCGTTTAATGTGTTATTGTAGATTTGTTCAATTCAAAAAATTGTTTCTAAAAATTTTTCATTCTATTAAATTTCAAACATGACCGTTTTTTAGAAACCCATAACTTGACAATTAAACGTGATAGACATGAACGAATTTCAGAACCTCATCTTTTTTTCGCTGTCCGCTTCATGTGAAATGCCTCACATGTAAGCCAAAGAAATTTTACTTTATCCACGTGTACACACTGATACAAGCAATTACTTTTTTTTTACCTTAATCGCATCAGATTCGTTGGGCTGTGTGTCGAGAGCGTTCATTGTGTCTGTTTCCATCGCTTCGAAGCTGTTTATGTCAAACTCCTCCGCCATTGCTGTTACAATCTTTGCATCAACGTGTATCTCAGAATCAGGTGTTTCAGGTGGCTCCGTAAAATAACGTACCTGTCGACACATTAATAAAAAAATTGAGTCGTCACAGGACGCCTGGCAGATTTAAAACATCGAAGCTTTGAATAAATTATATGCATAAGATAACAGTTTACGACAGGAATCAGTTATGGAATAATAAAAAGATAAAGCATTACAAATTTGTTCTATAAAATAATGACTAATTATTTATTTGTTTGGCGGCATTTTTCAAAGGGCGCTAGGTCGTCGGCGCGTGCCGCTTAATTCTAGTAGAGCGAGTGGCCGACCAAACAATTTGAATCTTATGTTTATACAGATAGAGTTGCAAATGTTTTTAATATTTCGTTAGTAATGCAAAGTTCGTGTTTTGCGTCGCCACGTCAACAATAAGATTCACCGCCTCTTATAGATATTTCACATCAATAATTAATATTCGATACGAAAGTAATAAACGACAAGTTCAGTTACACGTAACGTTACGCGTTACGTTACGGACGTGAAATAACAAAGTTCTCAAGCACATTACCGATTTGCCGAATTATTTAGTTACCAGCGTTTAAAATTTTTATCACAATGCTTATTTTCAATAGATCCAAGCTTGTGGTATAATTGTGTCGTTATATATCAGAATGAGCCAAGTCAAATCTTAGACATTCTCAAGTACTATGATTTTTTTAATCTGCAAATTTTTTACAACTAACTTCATTTACGGTGTACAAAAATCGAAAATCTTAAATAATTTAAAGATCTATCTATACATATAATAAAAAAGGTAAATCTAAGGTGTTTATACTTTTTAAATTATTATAAAAAAATATATTGTAGGTGTCTAGGAGCAAGTAATGAACAGATTTCAATCGATTTTAGGAACGTCTGTCTGCCTGTCTATGTCTGTTTGTTTGTTGGTGAACATGCATTCACGGTAATAGCTGTTCTAGAAAATTATAAAGTCTATGAATAGTTATTGTAATTTTAATGACGACTCGCCTTAAGTAAGATAGAAAAGTAGATAGTAATTAGATTTAATTCATTCAGATGACCTTATTAGTCCCTGTTTTGTTTTGTACATAAGTTCCACGTGGAGAAAGTCGCGGGCACAGCTAGTGAAGGATAAAAATTGAACATAGTATATTTTGAAATGCAACGACTCAATTCGGACCTAAATCGTTTTGACAGAGTATTTGAACAAGCTATTAAGTAATCATAGTCGCTTTTAATCGCAACATTACCTTTCCCGTATTCCAATCATTAAGAAGTATCCTCGCAGCTGCTTCCTGATCAGGGACACCGCCTTTTTTAAACCTGCCCATCCTCTGTGCCAAGTGAGCGAAGAATTCCTGCAATAATAAATATCGTTATCATATATATTGTCAAATTTGTGTAATAATGAACTTTAATTAGTAGCAATAAACCAGATTTCCAAACAATTCATATCTAAAAAGTGCGTACCAACAACATGCTTAATGATAATAAAGTATCTATTTAGGCTTGTATTGTTATAAACCTACCAACACCTCAACGAGCACGAAGTACTGTGGTTAAAAAAAACAGTATCAAACTAAGAACCTACTCCATTTTGAAATTGATTACGATAAGGAATATGGGCCGTATTTACCCTAAACAGTTGCAAAAAACTATCAGGTCAAAAGGTTCCCTCTTTTTTGCTTGCTTGTATTACTTCGTTTCAGATGCGATATTCTAGAGCGACTTTTGAAGCGTGTTGACATTCCACGCATATTTGTAATATTTGTTTTGTTCTATTAATTTGATATAAACATTCCTTTTAAAAGCGATGTGACATCCGACGCGTATAAATATTTGTTGTGTTATAGTAATTTTATATTAACATTGTCGTGAGTTTTGAATCATCATAACGCCCCATACGTATTAATATTTGTTTTGTTGTTCCAATTTATATGAACTATTGAAAAGACAATTGTCAGTATCAGTGTTTGTGCTTCCTACACATTCTACACGAATTGCATACAAACACTACACACACACTATTATACACAGACCAGCACAGTGGAAGCGTGACAGGAACGCCAAACCTGTAAGGTAAGTGGGTTTTACAATAATTGCGTTTTATTTTAGAGTTGCTGTTTAAATAACAGTTTTACTCAAGAGTGGTCATCACCCGGAAATATTAATGGACCCAGCACTTCGGTTTTGAGATGGCGTCTATCTCCTACAGACTATACACACCTTTTTTAGAAATTCCACTTACAAGCTACTGTTCAATTAATTTTATGAAGTTACTTTGAACATTTTCAAATATACCCCCCACATTTGATAAGGCCTAAATCAGAAACAAAATTATATTATACTTATATAAGTAATTATTTAAAAGTTTACAGGAATATTGGAACATGTTCGAACCATTGCAACCAAAAAAATAGTAATAATATTAATAGTACACAAAAAACAGGAAAAATTCTTTTAAACACATCTTCAAAAATCGTTAAATGCATAAATGAAATTTAATTGCATAGAATAAAAAAAAAGCAATAAATAACATTTAACATATGAATTAATATATTTTATTACTATTTTTAAATATATTGGTGTTATGTTATTGTTATATTAATTTGCAACATTGCTAAATGTAACAATAGCATGTATGAATAATTCCAATTAGCATGTATAAATAATTTTAAACAGCACATGCGAGTAATTTCAAACATATGACCATACCATACCAACACATATGTACAACTTCTGAAATAGCATTTATAAATAATTACAAACTGTATGTACATATAATTTTAAATAGCAAGTGTGAGTTACTTCAAATAGCATGTATGAAGAATTACAAATAACATGAGTGAATAATTTTAAACAGCAGGTGTGAATAATTTAAACTTACCTGGGGAGTATTAAATACAGGTATAGAATATAAATCTACAAGTGTTTGTTTGTTTGCCCTTTGTAATATAGCTGTGGCCGGAGTTACGGGATCTTTCAAGCTGCCCACTCGAATTGCATTCTTGAGAGCAACAGATGAGTCGCTCTCTGGACCAGATTGGAATACAATACCAGGGCTGTCTAATATCTTGATTTTGGAATCTAGTTGAACGGTTTGCATTTGCCTGAAAAGTAAACATATAATATCTTTAGTTTTAGTAGTAAACTATATAAATGTAGTATAGAAATTAATTGTTTTATTTTAACCATTAATTTGACTACTTTTTATAGAAAATATATTACAGTACAAATAGTACAGTTAGTACAGACAAAAACGGTATGTATAATGCCGAAAAATTCAAAGATTCGTAATGTGATGTCCTAACAAACATATTATTGTGCGCTTAAATCGCAAACCTTACGAGAAAGATTAAATTATTGTGCTACGAAACTGTGGAGTTGTATCTTAAATAGATCGATAAAAAAGTCCCTGATGGTATATATTTATCTGTATAGAATATCCCGCAGTAACCATTTTTATCTTTTTACAAAAATAAATATGTTTAATTTACCAAGTATTTGAATCAAATACAGTATTATTCCTTATCCAATTAAATACATTATATATGTTGTACATATCATGTAGATCAAAACTGCCCTTAAAGATATATCATTAAAATAGGTCGCTAGTTTTACTATAATTAACAATATTATGTCATGAATCAAACATTAGATTATAATACATTTTACCAATATTTGCAAGTATATAGCTTGCTTAGACATATGGTTAGATTTCTAAAAATCACAGGTAATTGTAAAATAACTCATGCAATATAATATCTATTATAAAATGTCAAACATACTTCGTTACTCCAGGAGTACTGCCAACATTACAGGCTTTTGATCTGTTAAGACTGTTGATGATAGAACTTTTTCCAACATTGGGCAAACCAACCACTCCAACGGTGATCGATGTTTTAATGCCTTTATTACGACAATAGTTTCCTAGAAGACTCATTAACAACTCTGCACCCACACATGCTGATCCTGTAATTTTGTTAAACAATTAAATAAAAGTACTTGCACGATCGAGCCTAGCTTCTTTCTTTAGAAAACATTTTTCAATTGAAATAGACTGTTATAGTCCAGGATCCCTGAGCTATTTTTGCACTTGATTACTATCAAGCTGAATCTTCGTAAATAGCTTCGTTTTGATAAGACGTCCAACAATGTCCTGTGCGAAAATTCTCGATTCTGGTAGCTAACAGAGGTAGCAAGGACATAATATGTTTATTTAATGAGTCTCAAAAATTGTATTACTAACTGAGGAATTCTTTTTTTAATCTCAAGATAATTATCTAAATTTTTGTCCTACAAAATGTAAGGTTTGATTAATGAGTCCCGTCCTGTCAACTGTATTGATTACGAAGTCATTAAAAATCATTACTAACCTGCTGATTTTTTTTTTACTCAAAAATATCACCATCTTTGTTTTGCGTACTAATTTAAAAGCTTATAAAAACAGAAAAATATATTTGAATATAAACTACATTTCCAAACACGTCAATACATATAAATAAAATTATAGAGACATATCCTTGTGTTTGCATATCTTAAAAACTATTGGATACATAACTAGCAGCAGGTTTTATGTTTTACTTGTTAGATACTTGGTCCTCAATTAAAGAAAAAATACCAAGATACCTTGATATAATATATGGTTATTAAACTTTTCAATAACTACGACTTTGTTGTGTTCTGAGTTATGTTTTCTTGTCATGGAAAAATGAGTGGTACGCATGCGCACATGAGACGAAGTAAATGGATTTATAGTTTACAAAATAAATTTGTAAGGGAAGTAATTATATTTCTGCTTTCAAGTTTTTTTACCATATGTACATCCTCACCAGTGTTAGAAATTTGAATGTGAGTTTGTTTATTTGAACGACTCAAATGTTCATGAGATTTTGCATACATTTTTACAGAAAACACAAGTTAGTCTATGAAATACATAAAAAAAAAATTAAATGTAATATTTAATTACCTTTCATCTCTTTCTCTTTCACAATATGTTTCATCTTTCTTCTTCCGAGATTATGTTGTTGGTCTTGTGTGGATGCTTTGAAAGGTACTGCCGGCGCAAAACGACGCAAATACTGTAACCATTTTGTCAGATTACTTCTAGGAACAAGATCAGCTTTATTTAGTATGAGGACGAGACGTTTTCCTGATTCACGAACTGCCTCTTCAACTTGGACGCATCTTGTTCCTGAAACAATTAATAAGTAATCCTTCTTTTATAAAAAAAAGATTTAACCCAAAACTTACGTGAGTTTAACATTGAAGAAACATTCAGAAAGTAGATTAACATCGCGAGGACTATATGTCCAATTCAACAGCCACTTAATATTACAAAAACTAAGGAAATACATGACTGTTGTTATATTTTTTAAATAAATGTGTGAGAAAAAAGAAACCTTTATATATGACTAGCTGACCCGGGTAACTTCCTCTGCACCAAATCAGTTATTACCTGTTTCAATTATATTTTTAAATGCGAAAAATCTTTATAAAACTAAAACCCGGTTTCAGTGACATCTACCGTTTTCATTTGTAAATCCGAACTATATAGGGGCTGCTCACTTAAATATACACCCAGTAGGTATGTGAGAATTCTTGAAAAATAAGCCTAAAGCCCGTTCGCAGCATCACGTACTGGGTAAAATAAAAACCAACCTACATATATTGACGATAAATATTTTCCCAGTATTGGTGATAAATGAATTTTTGCCGATTTTAATTACATTCCTTGTGAACTATTCAAAACATATATTGTCCAAAATAAACATTATCTATAACAATGATCTATAATATTATCTATAACATATCTATACCTTTTTAGCATTGAAAAAAATTTCAAAATCAGAACCTCGGTACCAGGGATTCCCAGAATAGAAAAAGCTAAAAATATGCAATATAGCTTAAATGTTTAGCTACTCTGTCTGTTATATATAGCACAAAGAAAATTTAGCAAAATCTGTCAAGAATTTCATTCAATACAAATTTTTGTCTTTCTCCGTTTAGAGTAGAGAACCCCTTGTTTTATGAGACAAAGATAATCCTAGATGTAACCTTGTAATATTACTTATCACTGTGTCGTTTCGTCCAAATTGGTTTAGTACTTTCAGTGTGATACATGCTCACAGGGACAGACAGACAAAAATTTTAAATAGATTATTTTGGGTTTTTATTTCGATAACATAGATAAAACATTCTATCCCTATTATAATTTTTTTTAAATATTTAATGTACAGATTTGGCCTTGTTACAGTTTTATTACAGTATAGATTACCTAATGGATCTCTAGCATCCACCACCTCTAATATGACTTCTGCTTCTGATATAACTTTCTTGAATTCTCTATAGTATGTTTTAAGGGAGTTCTCTTGTTTTCTATCCTTGCCAAACTCTGCATCATTGTTGTGATCTTCATCATTTTTAAATGCATCATGCACTTTGCCTCTTGAATTGGCATTTGCTACCTAGATGTATAATAAACACACCCAGATCACTGAATTAATAACATATTTATGGTAGAAAGGTTAACTGAATAAGGGGTTATTGACTATTTTTATAAATTACTGTTGTTTATTACAATGAAACATTTTTTACTGGGGCTCCATCCAATTAATTTGACATGGACCTCAGATGGTGTAATTATCCCATTGCAATTGATCTGCTTAGATTAGTAAAATAAAAATATATCAATAGATGAAAATCAAAAGTAGTAGAACATGTGCAATGAATGCAATGTAGAACATGAGAGTGTTATTGTTACTGGCCTTAGGTTTGTGTTCATTGCATACTTAATGTTATACAGTTTTAAGCTGATTTGACTACTGAACAAGAACTGAACTGTACACCCATTCATTACTTCATAAAATAAAAACAAAAAAATAAATACCATGGTATCCAAAGTGACATTGCTATTTTTCTTCTGTTCTAATTTTTTCTGCTTTTCTAGTTTCGCAAGTTCTTTTCTCTTCTGTTTTTCTTCTTCTTTATGCTTTTTCACTGCCTCAACTTCCTTCAAAATTTCTTCCTTGAAAGGGCACACATTGGGAATCTGAATTGGTTTTGCTTTTTTTGATTTAGGATTTTTTTTTGCATCTTTCTTTTGTTTGCGGTTATGGTCTCTGACTTTCTTTTCTATTTTATAGCGAAGACGGGCAGGTTGCCTCTTCGAGGGTTTCTCTAAAATGACATTAAATAAAAAGTTTTACAATTGTATTGGTTAATAATTTATATTTATATACATTTGAATCTGATATTAAGTACAGATGAGGATATTTGCATCTAAGACATTAAGTCAGATTATTTTAACATTTTACCTACTTAATAAAACTCGGAAGGTTTGTTTAGCAGGCAATATACAGCTCCAACTAGTGTCTAGCAACATGCAACTATATGTGGATGTGTTTTATTTTTTTAATGAATTTTATAAAATAATTTTTATCATTAATCCTCTAAAATTGGATTACAACTTGAATAAATACAGTCATTGAGAAATCACATTGGTTTTTTTTCGAACTGACTACGTTATTAACCAAGCAAGGTCTTAACAGCTTCACCGGACTACAACTCACATTGGGTTCACATATAATAAAATACTAAAGTATTAATATACGACAGTTAATGAGATTTATCAATAACACAGCATACTTAACCTAAAAAAACTATTACTTTTATATTAATAAATTCTGCTATGCTAAATGTTAATGCTAATGTCAAAAATTATTAGTTTATACAACAATTACATTTCTTATTTCCATAATTACGTATATGCAAATTTGTTTAATACAAATAATACGAATTTTAGTTAATGTTCACTTACTCAGTTTAAATTTCGCCATTACGAAAATTAAATATAAGAGACCACAACCTTTGACCTAGTAGTCTTACTTTTATATAATTATATAATCACAAAATTGGTGATTTATAAAATACATACACTATGTATTTTGTTTTTACGCTATTTCTAACCACATGTTGGATAAACGCATGAAACTGACATTTATGACAATTTGTGCTTGTTGTCAGTTGAATTTGACATTACTTCTAGACAATGTTGCCGCTTAAGAATAAAAAGTCTCCAGACGTTTATTAAAAAGTCGCTAGATTTTGAAAAATACATAATTAAAAAATCCACCAGAAGTCGTTAATGTTTCATAATATTCAGTGGTAAAAAATATGGTCAAAATACTATATTGTGAATACTTCACTGCGATAAAACGAACAAAAGGCTTTAGTTAGATCAGTTGTACCAAGTTTTAGTCACGTTATAACTCTTCTTGCTGTTTTCATTCTGGTCGACCACGAGATCGGACATTATTATGGTAGGGAAATTCGAAAAACAACATCAGCAATTCATGTTGGTACTAGTAATTACAATTAAATGAGTATCAAAATACTGAAATATTTTCAATATTCAATTAGTCGCTAGAAGTCACTATTTTTTTGAATTCGCTAGATTGAAAAAAAGTCATTAAACATGTCCAAAATCCGCTAGTTCTAGCGACAAAGTCGTTAAAACGGCAACAGTTCTTCTAGACTCCATAGTTAAATCTGTACGATCATTAGCATCATATACATTCTAGAAAACACAAAAAAGGAAAACACATATCGGTTTTAGAGTTGATTTAATATTAAAGAAAGCGAATAAAGTGATACCTACCTACTAACTTATAACAAATCTTTTCTTTAATTCTTTTCTTCTTCTTGTTTTGGCTCCGCAAAAGCACTTGTCAGTTAATATTTTCTTTCAATGAACGTTATCTTCTATACATATATACCGTAGTCCGGTGAAGCTGTTAAGACCTTGCTAGGTCAATAGCGTAGTCAGTTCGAGAAAAAAAAATACATATTTTAAAAAATGAAGTGTGTGTATGTAATGTCAAAATAAAAAAAAATGACTGATTGGGTATGAAAGTATACAAGATTCTGATAAAAAAAAATACTATTTTTAAAATTTTTGTCGGTCTGTCTGTCTGCTTGTTCCGGGTAATCTTCAAAACGGCTGGACCGATTTTGACAATAAATTTCACTGACAGATAGCTGAAATTACAGCGGATGACATATGCTGCTCTAAATTAGACTAAGTGTTAACCGTGGCTTGGTCTGCAATGCTATCTCCAAAACGGTTGGACGGATTTTCATAGAACTTTCACCAAGAGTTAACGAATACCATACCAAGTAATTAAGTATATTTTAATCTAGACTAACTATCAACCCTGGGTTTGCCCGCAGCGCTATCTCCAAAACAGTTATACCGATCTTTACAGAACATATAAAGTAATTTAAGCAATTTTAATTTATACTAGCTATTAACCGTGACTTCGCCCGCTTTGTTATTTCCAAAAGGGTTGAACCGTTTTTTATGGGACTTTCACTGGTAGAAAGCGAACCTTATAAAAAGTAATTGAGGCTTAGACTTATTTAGACTAGTTGTTACCCGGGATTTTGTCTATATAAAATTTAGCAAGATTTCAATTCATTCTTTATTTTTATTTAGAGACGTAATTATCTACCTGTTGGTTACAATTCATCATATATAATTATTAGTAACTTTGAAGATAGACGAGGTCTTCCTAATAACATCTAACGTATTACGTAAAGAGTTCCATAACACAATTTCTTGCGGAACAGACGAATGTTTTTTTTGTTATAGTCACAAAATCTTAATTACAATATTAAATTTCTATATTAAATGTAATGTAAACTTAAATCTTTATAATAACATATTAAGTAATTGTTTTATTAGTTTCTTATATAGTGTAAGTCAGCACTGAGATAGTTATATAGTGGGGTAAGGTTCCAAATATGTTGCTGATGACAAACCTCATTTGGCACACTGTTAGTATTTATATATCTAACTAGCTGTTACCCGCGGCTTCGCACGCGTTTTTTTATATATTAAATAAATTTAAGATCATGATCACACATCTAGTGTAAATTACAATAATACTCTTACAAAAATATTTGTAAGTATCACACGCACATCACCTACTGTAACAGGTAACGTGTACATTATATAAGTGAATACTAATAGTGTATCGAATGGGATGGAATTTATCATCAGCCACATAACTGGAATTTTAAACTGCTGTATATCACCCTCAGTGCTCACTTACACTATATAAGAAAGTAATGAAAACATTAAGCTAAACATTATCAAACAATATGTGTTAAATCTTTTATTGTATAGATATAATACGTCCATAGTGTCTATATAATTAAGTTATTATTATACTTTGCTATAATTTAAATCACATATAAACATATGACTTTCAATTATATTTATTCTTGGAGTTACAGTACAACGCACGTCACACGCGCATATTTACAGTGAACAACTTATTTTTGATTAATTTCACACAGACGAATGCACGGATAACAGTTCATCACTACATAGTGTTTGGTTTCTAAAATAATTATATGACATATAAGGGAAGAACAGCAATAAATAGTTGTTAAGTTAATAATTCGGTTCACTCTACATGTACATGTGTAAAGTAATTTCTATTTGACGTAAATATAAAAAAAAAATGTGTTTGCACATTGTATCGTCTCGAAATGAGTTAAAATTCAAACAGTTTAAACAAATAATATAACACACAAGTCATATACACCTTAAGCTTAAGCATAAATATAGAGAAAATCCTACTATATATCTCCATTTCTTTATTACACACACACGTAATAGGCCCTGCTGAACAATTTATACGTATAATTAAGAAGTAACATACAAGATTGCTATATACTTGTACTCGGTTGCAATCGTTTTACAATTGATGAAAAATTCGTTGTAATGACGTCACTGGGATACTTCAAGTTTCAGTAGTAGGTCTAGACATCTAAATGTTTGATTGTGGATAAATGCCCATTGCTCAGGAATCATTTTGTTGAACTTCAATAATTTATGCTTACTAAAAAATTACTTTATTCTTTATTTTATACTTTGCACTATCGTTTCAAACATCACGAAACCTTACTCAAAGTCCATTTAAAAGTTCATTGAACACGGTTGAACTTAGGTTGTTATTTTGTATTTTTTTTTTTTGTGTAAAGACAGAAGTTTTGTTATGAGCTCAAATTAAAATTTAATGGTATAAAGTGTTACATGTGGTATTTGAGATATTTAGCTTACAGATCGCTTGATCGATTTTTTTTATTTTCCCTGGACGTTACTTAATTAGCTGTCATGCAGCGGGTTCGAGTCTGTCTACATGTAATGAAATTTGTAAGTGGTCTTATTCTGTTAGTAAATTGTTATGCATTTAATTAAAACCAATACATAGATACAGTGTACGAATCCACACATATTGTGAATTAATAATGTCATGTTATGTGATCCTCACTCTTGTCAATTTGAGAAGTATTGTATATTTGTTATTTAGGAAAATTATTAATTAAACTATCTTGTTTGAATAACAAAATAGTTGATAGTTGTTTGTTTATTTTAACCTTATATCAGACTTCTCTTGAAGGAATTATTTAATTAAATTATGATGTAATTCGTTACATCGTGATTGTAAAGTAGAATAAGCCGAAGTAACACATAAATAATATTAAAATATAGTTAATCAGTACCTGCGTAATTGATTTATATGTATGATATAAACAACAGCTATTTAGTAAGCAGAACACATCGTTCATTCATAGTATGTTTCGTTGAATGAGTTTCCCCTCGTCGTAGGGCCGAAACGGTTGGAGACATATGACATGCTTTGTTCGAGGACGGCAGCTGCGTATTGTGCGTTTGCAAAACCGTCCCGTCGGTCGCCCGTACCGCGTACCTGAACAGGTAACAGAAGCAACAGGTCATTTCTCCGAGCGGGGAGCGCCCTCGTCGACTACACGGTTCCCGAACTTCAGTTCGGTTCTCCGATTCAGTCGCGTTCCGTCTATCGTATGGATGGTACGTATCGCTCGCGCGTTATTGACTCAGCTCGACACTAAACACTTTCGAGCGATAACATCGCGTGAATTATGACCGCGAAGGCACGCTCTATTCGAAACAACGTCGGCGGCCAGTTGTGACTGTACAAATGTCTCCCAGCTTAGAAGGGATTATGTTCAACAGGAACGCGAACTTGTCAGCGCGCCGACCGCTGTTGGCGGAGCCTCAAAAGCCTCCGGTGGTGGCACCGCGCGCGCCTCCGCGCGACAATGGTCCGTACCGGCCCTCGGTAGCGCCGAGGAATCAGACCGCGGACTGCTCCTACGAATACCGACCAGATTACTGGAAGCCATCGAACGTCGAACTCGAGAAGCGTTTGCATGAGAATAGAGCACGCGAGAAAGTCGGTTACTTTCAAGAAAAAGTCACATCTCCAAACTTAAGTTTGGACAGAAGAGAAGCGGAGCTCGTTTTCAGGTTTGACCCTCACGATTCCTCGGATTACTTAACGAACCAGTATCGAGCTCCTACCGTGCATTATGCGAAGTGTCCACCGGCACCGGCCAACGGTTATATGGTGCGTCCACCCGAACGAGATGGCCCTTTCGTGTTCGGAGTGCACAGCCCTAGCCAGTTCCCAATTCAGCGAAGTGACGAAGACGATTACGATTACTCCGAAGTGACTGAAGAAAACGGTCGCACTGTGATACGAGACGACGTCTCTGAGGATTTGAACTGCTGTGATAAAGTGAACGAGTGGACGGTGCGAGATAAGAAGAGTAGACGAACTTTGAATCGGATGTTCCAGATAAAGGACAGGAGAAAGGTTAAAGGTGGGAAGAAAGAAAAGATAAAGTGTGTGTTGGTGGGTGACGGAGCCGTTGGAAAAAGTTCCTTGATAGCTGCGTATGCGCAGGACACGTTTCGGGAAGATTACCAGCCGACTGCATACGACACATTTAACGGTAATTGTATATTCTGTAGATACTTTATTTAGATTGTTGCAGATAATTTAAATAAAAACAATATATATAACAGCTAATGAATGAGACAAGACTGGCCAAAAAAAATATTATCATTAACGACCCTGATTTCATTAGATAATTTGATGGATTGCCAATCATTATCGTTTGTCGAACGATATTTATCGTTAGCTATCTAGGCGACACAATGTTTTTCATTATTTTTTGGCGTCAAAAATTTCCTCTTATGATTAATATTCGGTTGAAGTAAACATAACAAAAGTAAACTACACAAAATTAAATTTAATTAAACATCTTTATCACTGTGAAAGATAAACGTAGTTTATCTGTGGATACATTGAATTTAAAATGAAGCCATTATTTAAAGAAATGATTATGTCATGTTAAAAATATATATCAAGAAATTGAAGTGCAGTAAATAATAGGAAAAAAATTTAAAGGATCTAGATAATTTAAAGTAATTGTCTATTACAATAGTAAATTCTTAATATTAGATAATAGAGCAGTCCTAAAAATTTATTGACGAAAAGATAAGGCATAGAGAACCGACATCGTTCATTTTTATTTATGTTGCTCGTAGATACTGTAGTGATTTATGGTTTATCTACTTAATGTATTCATAAAATAATACAAAATAAAAATGCACCGTAGAAGTCAACGACACCCGCCAGACATTCTTATCAACAAAAGAAACTTGTTCCAAACACACGCATCAGTACGATCATGGTCGGTTTCTTATTTAAAATTCTTGTTACGCTTTCTCATTTCGATTTATAACGAGGCTGTTAAACATTTTTCATTGTGTGAAATGATTTAAATTATATCACCGTTCATTGTCACGAAGTTATAATGTAATACGCACTGGGAAAGAAATGTTATTAATGTAAAAAAAGATTCTTTATGCTTTTCTCACGTTAACGATAACCTTTAGGTAAATGTCACAGTTATTTCGGATCGTAAGAAGTTAGTTGACAAAAAAGCTCGTCAAGATCATTGAATAGCGAAAAATCATCAGAATATTGGTGGCATCATGTTTGGAATTTCTAGCGGCGTGATAGCCTTTACGTAGTTTGCTTTTATTATTATTCGACCCAATATTTTATAATGTTCATGGCATATAACGTAATATACATATATTCCTATATATAGATTATTATGAACAAATTAAGTAGATGGGAAACAATTACTATATGAAAAAAGAATTGTGAGATGTCATAAAAATTTCTTGAGGGTCACTATTTTCTTCGGATACTGAAGCCATAATAAGACAAGATTTTGTAAAACGGATAAAATACTTGCTTTATAATGTTAGTAACTAATAAGTAAATATATTCATTGTTAATCCTCTTTTAAAGTGAATTCGTTACAAAAGTTGGAAGTAGAAGACTAGATGTTCGTTTATATTGAATCCTGGTGCTATCCCTTTCTTTTCCCAAGACAGACTGATTAAAATGAAAGCGACAATAAATTGCGTATCTCTTTGTGTAATATTAGAACAAAAAATCTCAAAAATAGTTGTAATGTAAAATTAATGACATAAGATGACAAGAAGTAATTTAGATGGTTTTGATTGGGTATACTGCATTTAATATTCTATTTTTATTTAAGAAATATGTGTATGTTCGTTTAAGTTTGACATATCTAGTTTTGATTATTTGTTACTTTTATATATGTATAAAATACAAATAATTTCCCGCGGCTCATCACAAATTTATATGCAGTAGTTATTTTCGACTGGTTACTTCATTGAAATATTGTTCTTAAAAGTATTAATGGTAACTTAATAGGTTATTAGTGTTGGAATGGTATATTTCTCGTGTATGAAATGTAATATGGTGAAAATCGTTGGAGAATAAAAATGTCAATTATTTTATTTAATGTCTAAGAATATTATTAACATTTTTAATACTGTATCAATTGGAAGAATAATATGTTTTTGTAACACGCCTCAGAATATTCTTGACAAATTAAATTACAATCGGTTAAGATTAAAACCATAGAACTCATTCGTTGAAAGAAGTCGTCTGCTAACTACTACATTGAATTAGTACAAGGAAACCTTCACGGGCGTGCACATAACAACTCAACCAAATTTCATCACAATAGCATGGACGGCATAGGTATGCGTAGCGGCCAGACAAAGAAACATTAATCTATACTAATGTATCCTTTCTAGGTGTTTGAATGGTTAATTAACGGGTTTTAATTAAACTTTTTTATAACCAGACAACACCGGGTATTCTGCTATTCCTTATGAAAAATTTGTAGAATTGTCCTGCTACTGTTTTTTATCGATACTCGCTTGTGTGTTCTTTGTTATTTCATATTTTCAATTTACGATTTTTATTGGTATCAGGCATATATATAAAAAAATAACCTATTTTGAGATTATAAGTATGAACGTACAGCCGTCGTCAATTTTTTTGGCCGCTCTGAATATAGCTGGAAGTTTGGGCTTGTGCGTAATATAGTCAAAGAGTTTAATACAAAACAAAATTAATTAGGTATCTAAAGTTCACATTTATTTTTCTTTAAGTTGTCTAGATTTTACACATATAATAATGGTATGAATTATATTAGATGTTTAATTAATAAATGCTAACTTTATAAAATACTGCGCTCGTCTTCGCCCGCGTGGAATAGTTACTTTGGGCTAACTGACACGCAGCGGAGCTCTCAAAAGGAAAAAAACTTTGGAACCTTCTTCATTGGTATTAGCGTGATGAAATAGTCTTCCACAGTAAATGAGTTTTCTAACACCGAAATAATTTTTCAAATCGGACCAGTAGTTTCTGCGATTATCGTGTTCAACCAAAAAAACCCTTCATTTTTATAATATTAGTATTGATAATAAATAATAATAAATGAAATACCTATAATAATGTATTAATTTTATTTTGTCTAAAACTACATAAGGCGTATGCCCAAACCTCCAGCTATGTTCAGAACGGTCAAAAAGATTGACGCGGGCTTTACGTTAGTACTCATAATCTCAAAGTAGGTTAATTTCTTTACATAAGTACGTGCCGGAGATAATAATTAATATACGTATTAACGTATTTATACCTACATTTGTATTCTACGCAACTACCTATATTCAGAGCGGTCAAAAAGTTTGTCGATTCCGGAAACTATACTTTTCCTTTATCAATAAGAATGTAATAATTTTGAAACAAAAATCATAAACTGTTTTATATAAGAAAATCAAAATATGCATTCCACTATGTAAGACTTGATTATACAATTTAAATAAATAAATGCAGCTCTTTGTACTCTTGTTAAGCAATCTGTCCAATTCAAATTTTCCTGAAGGTACCACATGTGGGACAATTTGTATTCATTTCTTTGAAATCATCTGAACAATAACATTGGTTTACTTAGAAATAAATCAAAAATAGTGTTTCGAGTCACTGCGGTCTATACTTTACGGTTAACAAACGATGAAAAACAATACTCTTAGATAAGACACTCCGACAATAATTAATGACGTATTGTATTACTTCTGAATATATAATATGATTATTTAATCAATCAATTTTTTCTTTTTAAACCCTTGTGCTAATGGCATTGCTGAAGTGTTTGCCAGTGTCAATAACTACTCTTATAATACAAATATATTGTTTTACTATTCTTTTCTTTTCGATCTGACTACGCTATTGACCTAGCAAGGTCTTAACAGCTTCACCGGACTAGGATTTTACTATTCAATTTACTGTTATGCATTATTACTATTGTGTGTTTATGTATTATGATATTTATGTCATAGTTTTATTTTATTTCTTCAATCAATCTTCTCGTAGGTTATTAGTGCCATTCTCGTTTAGGTAATGAGATTAGGTACAAGTCTCTTGTTATTATTTTCATGAACCACTAGAATGGTGGACGCTTTGTTCTAAATTTCCAGGGAGTTTTGGTGGCATGTCAGAGTCTATGTTACGCCCAGTGCTATTATTTCCTATCCATTTCATTTGCACACAATAATTAAACTATATTACGTAAAAGTCCACCACGTTTACAAAATATACAGCCAAATAACACAAGATTATGAATAAAATGTAAAAACTGCTACATGACTTATTAAGCTTTTACTGCTATTAGCATGAATGGGCCGGCTCACCCGGGGTACTCTTTCACAGAAAACCGACATGAAGTAACAGTGCTTGCATTGTTACGTTTCTTTCGGTCAGTGAGGGCGCCAGAGGCTCATCTCCCCTCCTCTCGCCCCCTCCTTCCAAACACAGGCTGGCAACTCACTTGTGACTCTCCTGGTGTTGCAAGTGTCTATGGACGACGGTGATCACTTAACATTAGGTGACCAGTCTGTTCGTTTTCCTCCTATGACGTAAATACAAAGATCCCGCTAAGAACTCCTATGTCGTAGTTCTTTTGAAGTTTGTTCAGAACTTTATATTTATATCGTTTTTAGAATGTCTAAAAAGTTTATAAAAATTACATAATGTTTTCGTCAAAACTGTGCTAAATAATACATATCCAACGCACGCAGGTTAAGAGAGTAGAATAGTTTAAGATACTAGAAAACAATAAAAAGAAAACATAAAAGATTCTCACAATTCTCGCACGTAGTTAAGGTCAGAGACCCTGTTAAGTATGTAGGCACTATCACCGAGACCAATTAATGTTTCACCGCTTTATATGAATACAAATTAGTACTAAAATAATCTGAAAATTTATTTTTATTTCCTTATACTAATTAGAAATGTCTTTAGAAAGAAATAATCAACACATTTGACAGCTCATTTAACCTAAAAATTAAATTGTGTATGGATTAGAATTTTTTTTTTTTCGAAATGACTACGCTATTGACCCAGCAAGGTCTTAACAACTTCACCGGACTACTATTAGGGATGTAATAGGGTCTAAAGACTTTATAACGAATTTCAAGGGACCGAGCATTTCTTTTTTCGTTATAAAAAGTTTTCGTTCTGCAGGAGAACACATAAATAGTTTTGGGGCAAACCAATCAAATTGAACTTATTTCTATGTTATAGAAAGCTTTACGTTCTAACGCACGATGTTAAAAAGAGAGTAAGTACACTGTAATATTTAATCCTATAACATATTATGTATATTATTTAGCATATAGTTCTTCATCATGAAGTACTCTAACCATACGGTACAATTGTAGTAATAAAAACAAATTTTGCATAGTTATAGTATATGCATATATCTAAAACTTAACTCGCAAGATACAATGTTTCAATCAAAGTAAACAGTTATGTAGTTTAGCAATTCAACTCCAGATTCGTCCATATACTATGTATTTGCAAAGAATAGACGTTTGATAGCTATCAGTAAGCCGCATGAATGCGGTCACTCCCGAGTAATGCCATTAGTGCAAAGTCCATACGTACCTTGGAAATCACATTGATTGGTACTCGCAGACATTCACATATCGATGAAGTTCATGTCATCATAATAGACGTATTGTACCATTACTTGTAATAGTATAGTTGCTTGTTATATTTTAGTGTTTCATTAAGTGCTGTAACAGGAAAATAATTATTATCGAAATATCTAATATCTGCGTGTATCGCCACGAACTTTTGTCTGTGTGTCTGTGGTCACAATAAATACAGACGTCGGGATACATTATAGTCATGGGTTACAAACTATCTAACTACGTGACTATAGTATATATAATTTCGTGTTATTATTGGAATGACAAAGGAGTGCTAACATTTTCTCTGCGTTTATCGGAATTACTCTTGAGGTTAGTTTTTAACATAACAATTACCGAAACATCGTCACGCAGGCACAAACCGAGGTTCGGGCACTTTGACACCCTTAAGATTGTTGCCAAGCTAAGTAAGGTGAAGTTGTGGAGGCTCATAAGAGATTTGTCAGTTCGAAATAAAAATCGTCACGAAGGTCCGGGAGTAGAATCTTAGATTAAGATTCGTGTAAACAAAGGACTACTGTGTTGATAGTCGCAATAAGTTTATTCATCTCCGAAAGAAACCCGTATGAGGCAATCCTCTTATTAGCGTTTATTTATGATGGATAGAGGTAAGGAAAACTATCTTATATGGAGGACATGTTGGAAAAGTGTCCAGTTCTAAGCACTAAACTCAAGATCCTCCAAAATGGCACTAAAGTAGGAAGAGATTATGGATAGTACGAAATAATCTTGTAAAAATAGCATAAAATAATTGCTGTAAGAAAAAGTGGAGTATGATAGATTTTTTGTGAACATTTAGTGAGTTTGAGTATTTACTTTTATAAAACTTGTTGAAATAATTGAAGAATAATGAGCCCTGCTACTACTTTCACCATAATTTAATGCATTTTGACGGAAACTTTTTACACTCCATCGGTGTTATTACAAAAAAGTTAAATACGTATTGAATACTTGCTTGAAAAGGGTTAGGTTTTAAATGCACCGCGCTCGCTAAATGTTCGCCATCTTGCTCTTTTGTCTCGCTTTGGTTAGGTTAAATAAGACTTGCGAAAAAAGAATAGTGCGAACTTGCCTCAAGCTAGCGTGGTGCAATTAGTACGAAACCTTTTTAAAGCAAGTATTTAATACGTATTTAACTTTTTTGTAATAACACCGCATACGTTTATTATAAAGGCCATACATATGTAAGACTCGATGTAAATTGGGTAAACGTTATAATATACCACAGTCTAAACGTAGACAAGTAACAGTTTAGATAAAATAGCTATTAACTCGTTTTCACTTAAACGATGACTTAATTAAGTAAAGGAACTGACGTTATTTATGTAGAACATGTTTCCGATATTACTCATCGATATTACATAATCATTGTGTATTTTTTTAAGTTTCATTCAATTAACATATATTAAGATATATGAATTATGTAGCTGACTTTTTATTATTTTATTTTGAGAGCGACTATTAATTTTTATGTTTGTAATTCTATGTCGATTATAGTTGTAGTAAAGGAAAAATTATGGTTAAAAAAATTACGTATGTAAATTACGTAGTAAAACATATTTAATATCCTTTTTATATTTAAACTTTAATACTATGTGATACTAGCTGACACCAGCGATTTCGTCTGCATTGTTTATTATGTTAACAATATATTTAATGTATAAAAGAAAAAATATTTAAATTCTTACAGATTTTTTTGTACACAATGTAATGTGTTTACTTCCATTCTTGTACGCATGCACATCATACTGCTTGCCCCACCTCACTCATGGCTGTATAAAAATGGTAGTTCCTTAAAACTTTATTAACCTTATATTAAATTAGGCGATCGTAATAAATTATTCTTAGATAAGGATCAAGTATCTAAGAAAGAAATAAAAAAAAATAACCGCAATCTATTCAATACTCTTACGACAGACATATCACTTAATTTATATAAAACTAGCGGCCCTGGGAGACGTTGTCCTGCCTTGATAATAAAAAAATAATTAAAGTCAATCGTGGCGCCACTTACCGGGTCCAATTGTGAATCTAAACCATTCTTGGATCCAGTGGAACACGAAAACAAAATTTCATCAAAATTGGTCCAGCCGTTTATGCGGAGTTCAGTGGCATACACACGTACAGAAAAGAGTTATATATAAAAATGAAAAGTTCAATTCCAGTGTTACTTCCTTAAACGAAGAAAACTATTTTTTGGTTGAAATATTCATAACAGTAACGGGAATAAAAGTCAAAATAAACAGTGAAACTTTTATTAACCTAGAAATGCATCAACGACTGCATAATAAACACTGATTATTTTAGTTAAAATCAATGTCAATTTGTGTAAGATGTAGAAAAAATGCAATCAAGGAAATAAAAATCTTGCTCTGGCGATTATTATTGAGGCCAATCGTCGACGTCAAGTGTCGACGGGCGTTTCAATAAAAGTATTTCAAATTTGTTCAACGTGACGCAAAATTTTAAACGCCTTACTAATCAATTCTAGATACAGTTGTAGTTATGCTGGAACACAAATAGAGAAAAAATGCAATGCTTCACGGTATTGTTGCAAGATTGATGTAAATCTTTTATACTGTTTTGGATCAAAGAAAAAAAAGTTTTCTTATAATATATTACATAAATAAGTATATCGTTATTATTTTATGTAATCGTCTGTAATATGATGTAAGTAGGAAGATAAACACGAAATTACAACAAGGCGTAGAATATACAGGACAAGGTAATAAAGTGTGTACATATATTTTTATTCTTTCAGAAATTCTGTATCTTAACTCTGCCCTCCCAATACATTCTTGATAAGTAAAAGACCGGCGTGATCTAAATACTAAAAACTGTAAGAAACTGTTCGTACCATGTTACAGATTAAATAAAACCAGTAATAGTTTTTATTGTAAAGCATATTACCGATTTACCCGTCTGTAAGCTTAGGCGCCATGTCAAAAGGCTATTATAGAGTGGATCATTATGTAAACGATGGTAATTTCTGGAATTGACTCCTCTGTCCATCCACTAAAAATAATTGTAACGTATAATGTATTGGAAATATATATGTATATGTTAAAAATATGTATCCGATCGATCTTGCCGGTTCTTCTCGATGACTTGGTTGTTTTCCGAACTGGTGACAGTTTTGACGCTCATAAGTGCTTTGTTAGGGGCTAAACTGAATAAAGTATATTTGAATTGATTGAAAACTATCTGTCCTCCTCAGCTTCGCATGGTTGTATTAACGAAGAAAGTGATACCATAATCTTTATTGTCAGACCATGTAATGAAATAATGGCTACTGAAATAAACAAATAAATTATGAAAAGTCGTTATTGCTCTTTATACACCACTAGTTGCTCTTCGCGTCTTTCTTCGCTTTATTGTAGATTTATTCTATAACTCGAAATCAGTGTTTTTTTCTGAGTGTGTACCTCACAAGGTGCATACAAAATGCCATGATGATCAGTTGAGTATTCAGACGCGAAAGCGTAACAAAGAAACAAATCTAAAATATAAAATAATAACAATAGTTGCTCACAATTACAACGATCATTGGCAGAACTAAAAAAAAACTAACGAAAACCAGAAAAAAGTGTGGGCCAAGACTGTAGTAATAAAAGGAGAAGAAAACATCTCATATTCGTAAAAATAAACAATTGTAATTTGAGGTATACCATTAAATACAAAATCAAGCCATTTCCCGATCTATCGGGACACGTAACAGCTAGAAACCCTATGTCGACAGACTCAAAGGTGAAACTACTTCTGAAGTATCCAGCTTCCGCACACAAACGCTTCATAGAATGATCATTGCCATGTGCTGTCAATATTGACTATAGCCTATAACTTATCTCGGTTATTTCCCTATTCAAAGGTAACGTTATTGCATGTTAATGTGAAAGTCAGACAATGCTTTCCCTGCACCAAGATTCGCATGCGGATAATATTGGGTTTAAATACTTCCTTCTTACAAATACTGTTTATTTAATTTACCATCGAGAGTTTGACTGTACGCTTCATCATTACTGTTCAATTTTTAATGTAGCAATTCTGTATATGATTAAATATCTTCTATATATAAATAGGCAGTGTGGAAACGCTTAAGAACATATCCCTCGTTTGTTTCTCGTCCGAATTTCTTCATTTTAGTAACTATTTAAGAGCTTTAGTGTTATCAAAAAGTTTGGAAAAATTTTTTCTGTGTGGTCGAAGTTCTGCTTCTATATAAGCACTCGTACTTATAAATATAGTAAAATAAATGAAGTTCAATGTTTTTTCTTCCCTGTTACTCAACAAAATTACTTTATATATTTTTTGTTCGGTAACTGTTGACGAGCTTTATTGTTATGAATGAAAAATTGCTAACAGTATTTTTTCATACCATATAGAATAATTAAATCCTTTATCTCGCCTCTGCATCGCAGGGATATCCTAACAAGGAAATAGGATCAAATCACATTCTTGCGGTATAACCACGAAATTAAATGAAATGACAACAAAACAAATGAACACTAATCTGCCAATTCCTTTAATATTCTCTAAGATCTCTCTGTCTTCTGTCTCGGTCACTCAATTTTTTGTATGGAGATTTTTGACTCAAAACTTTTCGAGTACTCAATAAGAAGAGAATTAATCAATCAATTTGTTCGCACTTCTGAAAAATGCTCACGGATACTCCACGCTGTGATAAAATTGTTAGTTAGACGTACGATGGTATAGAAAAAGAAATATGTGCACAGTTGTTTCCTCAGTCAACATATAATAGGGCAGTAGACGCCTGTTTTTGTTTGTCACTGCATAATCTTAACCGTTAGCTTTAATCCGCCCGGTTTTATTGGCGAAGTTGTAAACATTTTTATTGGTCATACGTGCCTGTGCAGTTGGTTTTTGTTACGACATCCTCGCAGACAGACAGGTGTGTGTTTAGAAACATCTGGTTTCATAGTGAACTAACAGGCATGTTATAATTTTACATTTTTACGGAAGACAGCTCAGTGTTATAAATTACATATACTATTTTTTATAATTAAAAGTAACCATAATTATTTATTCATATAAATTATACATTTGTGACAGAGTATACTTAAGGAACATAATTTATTGTACAAATATTTGAAGAATATTTTTTACAAAAAGCGACATCGAAATGTCGCGCGCACCGCTGAGGCCGCTAGAAATTATTCTCAGTAAAATAAAATTAAGTATCGCTTTTGGAACTTGTTCACAATGCACAGTAAATTAATAAACCTAATTCAAATGAACAGTTACAGTAATTCGTTTATGTTAACATCTCGAGAACTTTTATTATGATGTTTTATTCATTCTAAAACTAAATATAGACTTACAGTATAGATCCTTTTCTATAACGAGGTACAAAGCAATAAAACAAAAAAAAAACCTGTTAATGCGTAAGCGTATTGCATCAGAATGGCCTGCCCTATATTTTGGTAGATTTGTATGAGTGGCTACGAACGAAAAGATCCGTGATGCAATCGAAAAGTCAAACAAAATATCACTTTCGGTGTAATCAAAGCAATACTGTTTACACATGACACACAATACGACGGTGATTCTATAAACGTAACTTGCCGGTAATGTCAGGCTATTTGAACCCCTCCTTGCCTTAGAATATCTAGGAGAAAGAATCGGACGGCTTTTCAGCGCCTGTCTCAGTACAGGAACTTTCCCTGCCTTATGGAAGGTCGGTTACCTAGTCCTTCTGAAGAAACAGAGCCGCCCAGCGGAGTCTGCTACTGCATACCGACCTATAGTTCTTTTGAACGAAGTTAGTAAGCTCTTCGAAAGAATTATTTCTAGACGCCTTCTTGAACACCTTACTCGCGGTAGTCCTGGTTTTACCGACACGCAGTTTGGCTTTCGTGAGGGGCGGTCTACGATCGACGCCGTTTTGCGGATCAAAGGCCTCTCGGACGAAGCTACATCCCGGGGGGAGTGTTACTGGCGATATCATTGGATATCGCTAACGCCTCTAACACTCTGCCCTGGGAGTGCATCATACAGGCCTTGAGTTATTTTAGGGTTCCTTCGTATCTATGCGATATTGTTGGGTCCTACCTAGAAGGCAGATTCATAACCTGGACTGGGCAGGACAAGAACACCTACCAGAAAGAAATAACATGTGGCGTCCCACAGGGGTCGATCCTTGGACCGCTTCTGTGGAACGTAGGATATGATTGGGTTTTGAGGGGTTCTCTTCTTCCTGGTGCGGCAATGACGTGTTACGCGGATGACAACTGGTGACTGCAAGAGGAGACTCTATTAGAGACGCCGTCCATTTAGCTACGGCTAGCGTCGAAGAAGTCATAGCCAGAATAAGGCGGTTAGGACTAAGGGTCGCTCTAGGGAAAACCCATGCAATATACTTTCATGGTGCTCACGGAGCACCTCCGCCTGGCACCCACTTAGTAATTGACGGGTTACTTATTGAAGTTGCACCCACGATTAAATATCTGGGCCTTGTATTAGACAGCACTGTACGGGGCACCTGTATGGCATGAATCTCTATCGACTGTCAATCGTGCCGTACTTCGACGTTTGCATAGGATGATGGCAATAAGGGTAATCCGGGGCTATCGTACTGTCGCATATGAAGCAGCGTGCCTACTATCGAGTTCTTGCCCATGAGAATTGGTTGCCCACTATCATGCCGAACTCCACTCTTGGTGTTCAATAAGGACTGCTCAAGGAGAGATTATCACTCCGTGGGAAAAGGAAACGCAGAAAACAGTTATACGCGAGATGATGATCCAATCATGGCAGGAGGCATTAATTACAGCTTCCGCAGGTCTTAGAGCCATTGAGGCGATACGCCCAGTCTTCAGCGAATGGGTTGACAGGAGTCACGGTTCACTGACCTTTAGATTGGTGCAGGTACTTACCGGGCATGGTTGCTTCGGCAAGTACCTGCACCAGATAGTCGGCAAAGAACCGACAACTCAATGCCATCATTGTGACGAACCACTTGACACTGCTCAACACACTCTAGAAGCGTGTCCAGCTTGGGCAGAAGAACGTTTATCACTTACCGTTATTATCGGGGAAGATCTATCTCTCCCAGTCACTGTTCGAGCTATGGTCGTCGATGATATAGTATGGAGCGCTGCTGTTTCCTTTTGTGAAAGGGTTATATTCCAAAAAGAAGAAGCTGAAAAAGCCAGAGAAAGGAACCCCGGCGCAGCACGGACACGGCGTCACGGATCCGGACATGGAAGTAGAGGTAGAGGTCGCGTAAGAGCTCGTCAAAAAGACGCAGTTACACCTGCGATCCGTAGCCGCGGCACAGGACGTCGCAGGCGTGGTGGAGGCGATTTTCACCAGAGGCTGCCCTGAGGGAACCTCCCATAAGTAGGCTACGTAGGTGGGGGGGGGGGAGTAGGAATAGGAAACCTCTGGCTTGCCTACTTACCGACTAACTAGGCAAGACCAGGGGCTAGGCGGGCGTAGGGACCGAGTAGGTAGGTAGGTATTGGTTAGGGTTAGAGATGGTTATGGGGGGGGTAGTTAGGCAACCGCTGGTTTGCTTACCCGCCTACCTAGTGGGTGGGCAAGTCCAGGGATTGGAGGGATTAGGGTTTGTGATAGGTAGGGTAGGGTAAGGATCGTGGGACGGGGGGGGAGATGCTTAAGTTAGCGTAGGCCGGAGGGAACCTCAGGGGGGTTCAGGTGGAGTAGGAGGAGTAAACCTCGGTAAAAACTCATCGCGGGGTGGCGGCGGAGTGGCTTGGCTTCTCCGCTATCGACTGAACCCAGGGGGAAAGGGTCGGGGGGCCTGGACTCCCATTGAACGGGCTCGGCGGGCTGGGAGGCAGTCCTGCAACCGGGCTGCCTCAGGCGGGTGTGGCGTGGGGAACGCCTGCCGCCGGGAGTGTCGCGGAGCTTGCTCACGCAACCCCGGGCCACTCCCATAGTGCGGCGTAGGTTGTCGTGGAGTTTTAACCGGTTCGAGTCGCCGCTTTCGGCCCCACCCCTGCGTGACTCGCACACAGGGATGGGCGGTTCAAGTTGGGCTTCCCCCCGGGAGCTTTGACAGTCCATGAGGATTTTCTCTCCACGTTAATAAAAAAAAAGGCTATTTGAACCCCTTGATTATGTATTTCGCAAGTTTAAAACGATGGCAACTAAACATTGCCTTTGGAATGACAAATTCAGATTACATTTCAAGCATAAGCTACAAGTGTGTACTCCTTCTTGAAGACTTAATCTTAGAAGAATTTGGCTTAATCTTTTGAAAGTAGCAATGTCGTTCCTTTTACGTCAGCCTCTTGATGATCTTGAATAGATCCACAGTTCTATAGAAATCCACAGTTCCCAAGTAAAGTGACACTATAAGAACATTTAGCAGACTCGGGTGTTTGACTCAAGATGTTTTCCTCCGCCGTCAGTCGTTATATTACGAATTGAACACCTTGACTTTGCAAAACCTTAAAGTTTTAAACTTCATACAATTGAATGTAGACCTCATGAGGCACAGGTCAACAGACTGTTGGCAACATAAGTTTAAAAAAAACCTGATTTATTACCAAACTTTGAAAAGTAACTGTATTGTAAAATCATATCTTTATGTAAAATGTATTTTTTCATTTGCACGGAGTATTTATTGTATACTAAACCATAAAATTTACAATTTACGATGTTGTGGAATTAAAAAAAATAATTAAAAACATGATCTTTTGAGATTTGGGACTTAAAAAGTCAGCCGAGAGTTTAAAAAAAGTGTCTTTGTGACGATTTTATACGTATTCTGACTTTGATGTCAATATTTGGCCACTTCTCCTATCATATTTCTCTTATGTAATAAATAATTACGTTTGCACTCAGTGATTACTACACGATTGTATAATATTGGATTACTTAGTAATGTGTCGATATTATACACGCCCTAATCACAATTTTGTTCTACTTTTTCTAATGCACGACCATCGGCGCTTGCTTTGTACAGGTTTATATCTCCACCGGAAGATATATCTGGTGCTGAATGATCAAAGAAATGTTGTAAAGGAAATCTATTACACCCAAAAAAAGAAATATAAAACTGTCTGACGAGGTGTGTACTTCATATATATTTTATCTTCGTACAATCTATTCATACTTTCCGCATCGGTCTTCCCCATCCTATTAAAAACTACTGGATATTCTTTGATTAACCTTTTTCAGTAATACTTTTGAGAAACTTGGTCCTAATTTAAAAAAATATCACGATGCCTTTAATTAATATAAAGTTATGAGAGTTTTTTTTAAACTACGTTTTTTTAAAAGCACTCTGAATTATAGTTCACTACGCGTTTAGCGGTGAGTGTTTTTAGCGCGGAAACATCAGAAAACGGTGTAGTGTTTTGGGTGCGATAAATTAAAATGTATTACAAAGTTAATAGTCGCCGCAGACGAATACGCGTATATCAGCTAGTTAGTCACATCAAATATTGTTTAACCACAATTCACGTGTTACTTTAAATATCTTCGAGTACGACAGTAAATAGACATGAGTCATGACTCTATTTATTTCGTTCACTTGCAATGGCGTTAGGGAATAATTAAAGGGACTGTCGTAGCATGCATAACCGATTCAGGTCACAAAACAACAAAGAAATCGGCGCCGTTTTAAGAACAACGCACGTTCCAATGATCCAGTTACGCATCGATAAATAATTGGAGCACATTTTTGTGAGTTCTAAGACGTGTGGGTTGTTTGTTGCTTTGTGGTAAATATAATATACATATAGTATTGTTTACCTTAAAAAGTTAATGAAGTTAGTGTTTCCTATATTATTTTGGCAGTATTAGGGACAAACGTACGCAATAAATTATTATTCATTTTGGAATATAAATACAATTATGATTACCGAAAGACAAGTTCATATTTATACCACTAAGGTCCCAAACACACAGGCGTTATTCTAACGTGCATCTATAAAGATTTCAAAAGAACTGATAGCATGGGAGCCGTCTTTTTTTTAGATGTCTTTTAAACTGCACTTTTTAACGTCTTCAGTATTTTTTAACGCTCTTTTTAAAAACACCGGTACGCAACGTGTATCCGATTTTCTACGCACTAGTATTTTTCGCTGCTTATATTTGTAGTCTGGTGAAGCTGTTAGACCTTGCTAGGTCAATAGCGTAATCAGTTAAAAAAAAAGTTGCTTAAGTTTGGTACTTAATAGAAATAATGCTAACGTAACACCTTTTTTTTTTGAACTGATTACGCTATTGACCTAGTAAGGTCTTAACAGCTTCACCGAACTACTAAGACGAGCGCTTAAGGCACTCAGCCGATTTTATTTGGGCAACTAGCTCAAGGGTGCACGGCACACCTCGGCTTGGCTGTTGCCTGTTACATGCAAACCCGCGACCTATCTCAGCTAACCTAGCTACCTATTCATATATGTTTGAGTTGTTGAGACGCATATGTGTACCAAGCATACACGCCTCAACAACCCCTCCATATATTTTTTATCGGAAATTAGAGTTTTTTCAGTTCGATAAGGGAAAAAAAATAAAACCCTTCCACTTCCATGTGTAAGCGTGTAGGCGTGCACGTGTGTGGAGGTGATCGTATAGTGTTGTAGCAGTGATGTAAATTTTTGTGTCACTGTATCGCGCAAGTAACGCACTCAAGGGCTTCCTGCCTTGGGATCGAACCTAGACTTGAGCCGCTGCCGAGGGGTGCCTAATCTGGTGTGAAGGAGCGAAATTTACCCCCAGACCACGGGTTACGCGAGTGTGGGCGTGAGCACGCTCTGTTTGGAGAGACAGGCTGGTACTGATCGTTCACTGCTGTTATTTCATCAGGAAGGTCGATTAAAATATCTCGCGGACGTCTATAATAATGCGCAGCGTTCGGTACGGGTTCTTATTGTGCGGCGGATACCACGAACGGACTGGGATGATTCGCGGCTTTTTCAAAATAACTAGTCGTAACATCACAGTAAAAAGGCACGACCCACTCTTATACCGCTTGTTACGTTTTCTACATTTTGTGACATACTGCAGAGTCATGACCTATAAATTTTTGAGGCGCTGCCTCCAATAGAAATATATCATAACTTGCAGTGAACATAAAACTACATGAGTCTTTTTAATATTGATTTTAAAGTGAATTCATTTTGTTATATTTCCCTTTTTATTATTATTATTTTCTTTCACTCCTCATTATTTATTCATAATGGTTTTCGCTATTTGTTGCCTGTTTTGTTCGCTGCGAGTACAAGTTATGCGTTTTTAATGACGCAGCGCGGTTTTGAACGCGCAATGTAAAACCGATCGTGCATGTGGCGCCTAAGACGATTTAGAACAATGAATTGTGGTTGCTGTTCAGTCAGACCTATAATAAAATATACTATAAATAATTATCTATCTCTCGAAGAAATATTTCAAGGTCACGAAAAAAGAAAACATCTCAGACTTATTTTCATTAATATGATGTATTGTTATTGTGTAATAGAGTTATAAAATATCTACAAAACTAGATGAACTGTATTGAAATTGTCAATCTAATAAGTAATTGAGATCGTAAAAAACAGGTAATTAAATCACCTACAAACGTTTCAAAGTTTGTTGGTATGTCGTAAAAGGGTGCGTCTAGTTTGTGTCAACGTCTCGCTTTTCTTTGCGGTTGACGTAACCGTAGGTACTAAGTTCTGTCATTTTACTAATTAGAGTTCTACTAATCTTATTATATATAGGTATTATGAGAATATAGTTCCTTTGAGGCACAGTCACTTATCGATATAGAGCTATGCCCATTGAAAGCGTTATTTTTCGCTGATAGTTCTAGACCAATTATACTCAATCTGCGGCCCGCCGGGTATTTGTAGTTGGCCCACCGGATTATACTTAATTTTCGATTATTTTAATGTTCGTGGCCATCAGAATAACTATGAGCACGCTAAGTAAATTAAATAGATTCCAGATAACTCGACCGCAATGCGTTGCTAATGATATAAAGGTTATACCAAGCTTGTTTGATTTGACAAACATTTTCACTACATTAATACGTTGTTAATTTGAAATTACGTGTTTTTATTTAATATCTAGATATTAGTAGTGTGCGGCCCACGACACTATGAGTGAAACATGTTTGTCGCCCGTTTAAAAAAAGGTTGAGTACCACTGTTCTAGACGAATTCCTTTTTTGTTCAATTAACTCTTTGCCATTTTTCAATGTCTAAGGTAACGGGCAAGAATCAGCTTAGTCTATAATCATGTGTTACATTAGATAATTTCATAATCAATTAAATTCCATACTGTTGTTTGTAGCCTTTACATAAATAAAACCTAAGTTTTTACGTAGATAATTTCAATGCTCTTATACTGATATAATTATTATATATATTTTGCGCTGTTAGTAAAAAAAACTGCAGTATAATGTTAACAAATATCTGGTAACCGAACGTTGTTCATTGCTTTGCAAAAAAGAAACCTGATACCTAGATAAGCCTGGAATGTAAAATAATACCTGAATACAAATCTTTATCTAGATCGTTAAAGATATTTACAAGAAACTCAACCTAACGAACATTATAAATGCGACTGTGAGTTTGTTTATTTGTTTGTCACACTTTTAAGCTTTAACAATTCAACCTATTATCATTAAAAAATATAATAAGGTCCTAGGATACCTTCTCATTAGAAAAAAGGAGTGTTCTGAAGGTATACGACAAATTTACCTTAACGCGAGCGAAGCCTTGAGCAAAAGTTAGTTATATTAAAAAACGTGTACAAAATGTAATGGCATTAAGCTCGGCAGTGTACAAACCAAAAAGTCAATAGTATTAATTGAAATTCATAATTCATTCAAAGTATTATAATATGTCCTCAAAATGGTATTTATTTTATATTTGGCAACCCATCTCCTAGGACATTTTCTTACCATTGTCGATTAGGTAATGATATTACAAGTTTCTTGCGATCATTTCAATGTTCTGACAATATGGTGGGACTCTTATTAAAACGTTCTAGGGAGTTTTTGTGACTAGACAGATTATATAAACCAAACTACTTTACGTAAAACACTATCAATATTATAAAATATGAAGTCAAATAACACAAGAATATGAATAAAATATAAAATCTACTACACGATATTTCAAGATCTCGCCAAAAACTACTTCAAAATAGTAATCACAGTTAGGTTCAACTTTAACTTTTTAATATTGGCGTTTCGTAGATACAAATTCTGCCAGTGTCAAGGCAGTCATGGGAGAGTTACTTTATAGGTAGTATTAAATTGTTTTATATGTATAATTTAGTTATTCCAGATTAGGCTACTGAAATACACAAAGACAAAGACGACACTTAAGATATCATGCCTTAAATAAATATATGTACAATTTGAGGTTATTCTTATAAGTTAACTCATTTTTAACTCACAATTCATGTACATAAATGTGTTTATTTACTACTGATGTGAAACACGTTTTGTATTAACGTTAAATTGGCTTCAGTTCAAGGATTCGATTCCGAGTAACGTAACATCTATTAGTTGTACAGATTTATTAAAAAACAGCACGAAGATAAAGGCTGACTTGGTGAGTCAGAAATCGATGTCAGAAACCATCACATTTCAAGTGTGTTATGAAGTGTCATAAATCGACACACGTCATACACAGCTGTACATATAAATAGTATTTAAGAATCTGTTGTTTATTCGATTTTTTTTATATTTAACTGGTGTTCTTCTTCTATTTTATTTTAGGCAACCAGTCTCCCAGTAGACTATTACTGACATTGTAAAGTGAGTAACAATATTACAACTTTCTTGATATAATTTTAATGAACTAACAAGTTTGTGGCCGTCTTGTTAGAACTTTCCTGGGAGTTTTTGTGGCGAGTCAGAATCCATGCTCCGTGGTATTATTTCCGATCCACTTCACTTGCGCACAATAACCAAACTATATTACGTAAAGCACCACCAACATTACACAATATAGAACCAAATAACACAAGATTTTGAATAAAATAGAAAGACCACTACATGGCATTCCAAGATCACGCCAATAACTCTTAACTGGTGTTATTACAAAAAAGTTAAATACGTATTAAATACCTGCTTTAAAAAGGTTTCGTACTAAATGCACCACGCTCGCCCGAGGCAAGTTCGCGTTATCCTTTTTTCGCAAGTCTAACCTAACCTAACCAAAGCGAGACAAAAGAGCAAGATGGCGAACATCCAGTACGCGCGATGCATTTAAAAAGTAACCTTTTTAAAGAAGTAGTCAACTTTAACTTTTTTGTAATAACACTGCATAGGTTTTAGCATTTGACTACAATCTTATCTGATGTTAAATACCGACGTAATCTGAGATGATAAACACGATAAACCTAGAAGGGACTGGCTCTCAAGTACAGCGTACAGGTAACTACCGGAACCCACCACTAGGTGTTTGGTGACAGATTTTCAACTTGAGGGTGGTAGGTAGTCATACTTAGAAAAACCTTATCTTCCTTCACAGGAAGCTTCGACTTAGTTGCAAGGATTCCAACCTTTTTTTGTTATATATCTCATAGGAGGCATCTGATGTTAAGTGATCACCGCCGTCCATAGACACTAGCAACAACGAGGGAGTCACAAGTGCGTTGCCAGCCTGTGTATGGTGGGAGGGGGAAGGATGGTGGGCCTCCGGCGCTCTCACTGACTGAACACAATGAAACAAGGCAAGCACTGTTACTTCACGTCGGTGTTTCTGTGGGTCAGGTAGTACTACCCCGGGCGAGCCGATCCATTCATACTGAAACCAGTAATAGCTTCAGCGTGGCTCTACCACCTACTATATACTATAAATAAACGCCAATTTAAGATTTCTATAATAACTTGTTTTTGCATTAAACTCTTCGATATTATCCGCATGCGCGAACTTATTGCTATATTCCAAGCAACCAAAAAGATTGGCGACGATTATATTATTGTCGAAGTTATCTTCTGTGGTATGTTTTCATTTTAACAGATATATATTAAATTATATTTAATTAAATCGTATATTAAACAGCTAATATAGCAGCGGAACACCAATGAAGAATGTTTCGAAATCGGGTTTTTTTCCTTTTGAGAGATTCTGCTGCGTTAGTTCGTTAAGTAATGTTTATTGATCATTTATTAACAACAATTACGAATTATTATCGATATGTAATGATGTAATAACTGAGCGACAGCAACGCGTGGCTGGGTCAGTTAGTGTTTTATATGACAGTTAATTCGTTTACAACTTCGTAAATATTTCTTAAAACAGAGCCACTCACTTTGTAATTTCTACTCTTTTCATTTCGTATATAAAATTAATATAGTTTACATCTCTTTGTACTGATGCCATCGATACGTATGAATCATTATCTTGTAAACTATAATATTATTCGTTACTCACCTTTTTCGACTGACCTTGCCATATTTGTTTGTGCAGATAAATTTCTGTTAAATTGTGGGAGGTTAATTTTCAACTGAAATATTCTACAACAAACTTAACGTAACTCATGTTCTTCCCAAATTTTTGATGAAACATGTATAATTGATAAACAATACAAAAATAACATTTACTAAATCCTGTAAAAATTTTTTCATTGTATTAATACTCGATCAGTTGAATATTGATAAATTAAAAAATATTAGTCTATTATTTTATTTATTATATAACCCTTCTTCTCGTCGTCTTATAACTTGGGAGGCTTCAGCAGTAGAGTGAACAGGCATTTAGCGGGTAAGCACGACATGTCGTCGGCCTCATCGTCACTTACCATCAGGTGAGATTGTGGTCAAGTGAGTATCTGTGGAAAATAAAAATAAAACTCTAACCTTCTTAAGTTTAAGGACGATTCTACGGACACCCCATTGTTAAATTTCAATCCAGTTAAACTACGGAACACGCCAAATAAATAGAAAATGTGAATATAAATATATAAAAACAACGTAATTACCTTCTTTCAAGGTATCGGGTATATAGAAACGTATTTTTATGTAGACTATTTTTACCGCTCTAGTGCAGAACTCAAATTTAGATATAAATGCGTACTATATTAAACATCTAAACAACTAAAACATAAATAAACGCCAATTTAAGATTTATATAATAATTAACTTGTTTTTGCATTAAACTCTTGACGATATTATGCGCATGCGCGAACTTATTGCTATATTCCGGGCAACCAAAAAGATCGGCGAGGATTATGATATTGTAGAAGATATTTCCTGTGGCATGTTTTCATTTTAACAAAAATATATTAAATTTGTGACAAATAAACACGTATAATGAATTAAAAACACGTTTATTACTTATCCTAACGAGCGAATATTTTAATTACTCATTACTCAAAAAAATTTAAATTACATGTACTATTTCTTTTAAACATTTTGGCTATTAAACAAATGGCGGCTATCTTTAAAAGAAAACTTGTTGTCGCCCGCGCATTCTACTGCGTTTATATAATTATTATAAATGATGACACCATAATAATATATGCTATCTTCACACAGATATAGATGACTGGATATCTAATTTACCTAATGTTTTTCGTTGTATTTTAGTCAATAAACAATATTTTCTTAATGTATAACCCATATAATATTTGAAGAGTTAAAGTTCTATCATAATCCGTTGAATATTTTTAACTTTAAAGAGGATTAATAACTAGGTTTTATTAAATTAAAAATAAAATGTCGATTATTTGTTTTAAATGTCTTTATAAAATTGCCTAACATTTTAATTTGGATCTGCGAACGAGTTCAGCTGTGTCCCGGCAGCTGGCTCGACGCTTTGTGCCTGTGCCTTCTACGTAAATAAAAAAAATAAAGCCTCCGAGCGATTACCTTTTCGGAAAGGCGCCCTACGGATTCCATCTTCTTTTTGTATCATGCCAGACGCTATTATAACCGGCACATTTGATGATTATCTATGAAAAAAAATTAAAACAAGTCTTAAAAGTAATATGGACATAGATTTAATAACAATTTTAATCGAGCATTAAAATATGTAATCATTATTTTTGGTACAAATTCGTTTAGTGTTACAAAAGTTCAATAATTTTATAATACTTTCTGGAGGTCAATTACCACTTACCATCTCAATAAAGGTGAAATGTTTTATAGACTTGCCTTTACCGTTGTGCGACGGTTTAAGGGCTTCTGGGTCAACAACTCAAGCCAATCTACAATCAAAACTATCGAGACTTTTACCTATATTGTATATACATTAATATAAAAAATGCTTTCATTTATATAGGCCTCTTGAAGGTAATTATGAATATCACACACTACCATGGTATAGTAAAGAATAGTTTTGACTTTTTAAATTGAATACAGATTATCCAATATGTTTTACTTGGCTGTATGGTTTATGTATCTTAGCCTTTTTTTATACGGGAAAAAATTGAAACAAATTAAAATTTATATCTATTATCTTCTCTGACTTGGCTGTATGGTCTAAATACCTTTGCGTTTTCCTTAGGATGAGCTTTGAGTTTTAATGAGAGAAAATTGATAATATTGTAAACCTTTGCACAATTGTGTATTTTCAGTATTACGATTGTCTCGGTCATTGATAAGTTTAAGCATATCTAAGTAATTCCGAACGTATCTTACATTTTGAAGGTTAAACCGCAATTAATTATAATTTACTCAACAGCATTATTGTGAAAGCTTTGAATTAATCTCTCGCCGCTTAGATAATTCAAACATCTTTGACAGATTAATAGTTCTGTTTCAGATTCTAATACGTCTATCTGCCACGACGGGAAACATTGATTTAAAAACGTTGATTTTTAATTTTATTACCATTATAATTCCTTTATGTAGATCAGACAACATATGTTGTTTAACTTAGGGTTGCCTTATATAGAAGTTGGATGAATTTTATTGATTTGTTATTCCATCGATATTATAAAGGAGAAAGGTTGTAATGATAGATGAATATTTGATCGTGTTTGATATAAAAACTATTTTGATAAATTTTATAGTAGCATAGCTTATACACCAGAATAACAGATAAGCTATCATTTATAAGAATTTTCTTTATATTGACCAAATTACAATGGCAAAAGCCATGCGAGTTGGAACAAAATAGCTATCTGTGAACTATGTTATTTGAGCGTGTGTTGGAAAAACCATGATCACGAAGATGATAAAATGCCATTTTTATGAAATAACAAACGAAGATGGGGACGGTCGCTCGTCTTTTATACTATAAAGACTAAGTAATGATTATTTATTCTAGATTGAAATTTATAGTGTTATATTCAAACATCACAGTAATTACATTTGTAATTATAAAAAAAAGGTTTCAAAATACAATAACATTATTTTTGATTTTCACGGTACTAAAAACTACAACACAGTCATCTATAAAAATATTACATAAGTATTCTATAGTCAATGTTAGCATTATCTTTCAGAAATATTTTTTTACCTTTTTAATTGCCGCGACTTTTTTTACCCTTTTAATACAATAAAAGCAAAATTATTAAAGAGAAAACAGATCTAAGAGCTCACAGTATCACCTAAACTAATTGCGGTTAAATTAAATAATTTCGGAACCTAGAATAATATAGCGGACAAAATTTATAGACTATATATGTTTTTTCCTATAAATTCAAATATCTTAATGCATCAATATCTTAATTTAGCAATTTATTCTTTATTATCTGGTAACCCTGGCTATGAGCAAAGAATGGAACGGAATGTAGTAAATGTTCCAAGTTGCGCAGGCAGTTTTATAAAGTGCCAGCTGCATATATGTATTAAAATTAAACTTTTGTATAACCAACAGGGAAATTAAACATCAACATTCATAACTAACTTCGTTAGCGCACTAATTAGTTAATGGATCACTAGCCTTATGATTAAGCATAACTATTTTTATATATTAATTATTGGACAATGAAGTTGTTCTATAAATTAAATATTTACTAGTAATTTATGTTTACAATTGTGTTTATTACGTTATTAGATCTTGAAAGGTTTTACATTATACAATGTATTTATCTAATATTTAACGAAAATTATCACTATGTTTTATTGCGAAATCATTTTTATTTATTGAATAAAACGTAAAATTATTCGACTATTGGCCGTCCTGTACCAGAAATTTTAAATATATACAATAAATTTAATGGGTTATGTTCTTTTCATAACACTAAAGTTCCTCAGATACTAAATAAACTAAACAAGAATTCGGTAGACGAACAAGATGAAAGTTACAAAAAAATACTAAGATAATGCCTCTGTATCTGTATAAGTGTTGTCACTGGTATAGAAAAGGAGAACCAAAAAGACGTGTTGCTTTTGAAGTCAAAACTACCTTAATGCAAGCAAAACCCCAGCAAAGTGAAGTCTATAAGATTATTAGACTTTTTGTCAAAAAAAAAGCAAATAATATTGAAAACTTGAGATACTATTAAAGTATGGTCGAATTTCGAACGCTGATTGTTTGTTTTTTGTTTCTGTATCGACGGTTTGTTCAAAAAGAACAGGCCAAACACACACGCCATACCATACAACAAACACTAATCAAACAAGCATCTTACAAAAAATAGCAAAAAATTATTAATAAAAAAAAATCTTGCAATCACTTTCTTGTACTTATACCGACGTCCAGCTTATTCTACATTAATTTTGCTTCTTCTGATGTTAGACATGACAATATACCGTTACAAACGTCTATATTATAATACAGTCCTTTTCGACAATCTTTAATATCAATATAGAAACATAAAATACGATAAAGATAATTTTGATGACAAATTTCGCATTTACTACTTTCTCTGCTTCTCATTAAAAAGTTAAACATATTTAATGAAATATTTTCATATTCAAAACGCGTATAACAAAGTCGTGGGAGATCGTTGTTTTTATTATAACAGTTATTTATATTTATTTTATTATATACAACTGTTTTCATATCGAAATGTTTCCAATAAATTAACACCCGTCGATAACGAATACCCATGAATGTAATATAACAACTTGTACCCGACAATAAACAGTAACAAAAATCACAGACTTTCATCTGTGCTTATTAATAATTACTATGCATTTCTTTTCAATCGGTGAAAGTTCGATTCGCTTATGAACGCTTTAAATATATTTCCATTTTGCATTTAGCGTACGTGATATTATGGGGCGCTCGTGACAATATCAATGTAATTTGTGTACATTGTATGTGTTTTTTTATCGTCCAGTGGTTTTGTACGTGGCCACTTTTAATTATATTCTTATAGTATCCGTGATTTGGTGTAGGGTGCGGGTAACAACTGTCTCATAGCAATGCGACCAATTTGAACGTATTTATTTCAAATAAGTGACTCTTTATCAAATAATGTTATAATGAACTAGTATATAGATATACCTACCGTTTATTTCTTAATTACTTACTTAATATATTTAATTATATGTTACAAGCATGTATGGAAAGATTTATTATTGAAAATTCGCATAAAATATATCTATCTCCACGGTGAAAGAGATTTTTATATGTAATTCGTCATTTTTATGAACAGTGTTTTATTTCTATGAGGTCAAACCGATTCTTATACGGCGTGTTTTATTTTTATGATGTTTAAACGCATTTTTATAAGTCGGGTTTTATTTTTATCACATCAAGCCAATTTTTATACAGCGTGTTTTTATGAGGTTTCATTAAATCTTATGGGTGTATTATTTTCAATACTTTGACTTTTAAACTCGTTATTTATACGGCACTTGTCGACATATAACTTATAGCATTTTTCGAAATCGGAAAACTGTGTTGATTCAAAACTCAAATTAACACAACAATTGCATGAATAGAAGACTTAGATCTTTTCTTTAGATTTTCTTTAGATTATATTTTTGTTTTAAAGTCTTTGGATAGAACACATAACTTATTATCAAAAGACTTTAAAACGGAAATTACTACACATATTATATATCAAGATTGCTTTATTTATTGCAAGTGAAATTAACAAATTAACATTTCCCACGACCTTCCCAGTCGATCGATTTCTATTACTCAAATGAACAAATTCGTTATATAATACAACGTTATGTCTGAACATGCGTTTGAGCCAGCCGGCATGTCTCTTGTTATCTTCTAATGTAATTCGTTTTATTAGAATGTTGTGTAATGTACGTGTAATCTATTAGTTACTTTGAAATAAGCTTTACTGCGTAATATATTTACTATTTTTGTCGCATATTTTAAAATATCTGTGTTGTATTTCACTCGCGTGCTTCTTTTTGCGACCTCACCTATTCCGCACGGCGTGATACACGGACTATATTGTTCTACATTACAATAATATTTACTTCACCCTTATTGTATCATTTCATACATATCGGTATTAGTAGGACACAAAAAAACCATTAGGGGTTACTAGTAGCATAGCCTACAGAGCGCGTCTGTAAAGCCATATATATACACATATATATATGCATATATATAAACTGTCCAACCGTAAGTATATACTACATATCCGTCAAGTAAAAATTAGAGTTAATTATAGATATTAATTATTATATAATAGAGAGGTAATATGATTACTTAATTTATTTAAGGACAGGCTAGTTACTTAATCTTTTTAACTATAAAATGACGTGTCGAATTTGTGTGAATTTAACCAATTTATTCATTAATTAAATTATGTATAAAATTAGTTGATTGTCGCTTATTTTATTGTTCAGTAAATAACGGTATATTGTCGATCGACAACCAAAAATAAGTGGCTTAGAACTATTTACGGAGAATTCCGTATTTAAAGATTGTTCCGAAAGAACTGTATTTTCATTTTATATAGATGTAATTAGTTAATGTATGTAAAGATAGATCAGTTACTTCATATTTTTAACTTATTCAGATATGTATAACATTGAAAAATAAAAATTATTTGTTCATATTAAATGAAGTCAGAGTTGAAACTCTTTTACTAAACAAATCTGATATCTAAAATCCATTGCTGCTTCTTATGGTTATGTCGGACGTTACTCGGAGATTTCTGGCTAGACCGGTTTTGCTACACGTGCTGCGAGATGCAGCTAAGTCGTGACTGCCAAGTTATTGGTTTTGTGTACCGTGATAGTTTAGTTCTACGAACGGGTCGGCTATTTCTGATTTCGCCTTTGAATCTGAACGACGTGTTAAATTAAAGCTTTTTCATTTGAATGAAATTCTGTTGGGTTAATATCGTGTGTCGTGATGTTTGTCACGTTGTGACTTTAGTTGACTTGTTATTATTCTATGTTAATATTATTATTAGTTACTATTTGTCCCGTGACTTCGTTTGCCTCGTTTGTTACATTGAAATTATATATTTATATACAGTGGAAAACAAATAAGCGCTAAACCGCTTACCCCAATTCATGACAATAAAAATGAACACAGAACGCGTAGTGTTTTTTGAAAAAACGTATTTCTTAAACCTTTGATAACTTTATATTAAATGAAGCTGTTGTGATATTTTTCTAGATAAGGACCAAGTGTCTAAGAAGTCAATACAACTGAACAAAGTAGACAAAATCTATCCAGTAATTTTTGCAGGCACAATGGCAAGTCTCCTATCATTTTATTTATTACTGGCTGACCCGGCCAAGCTTTGCTGTACTCAGTTACTACATATTGAATTAAAATTATGATAAAGTATATAGTATTATGGGGTAACGCGTCTGCCTTAAAACTTCACACAGAAAAATCGAGGTTACGTGGTAAATAAATTAACGTGCACCATAAAATAATATAGTGGAGTTGAAAAAGAAATTCAAAATTTAAACATGGCGGCATCTATAAAAATCTATAACATTCATGCCCGTTTTCACCAACGTTCCCTAAATTTAAGGGACACTTAAAACCCGTTTAAGTGACCACTTTGGGAGATTTCGTTTTCACCAACTTCTAAGTGTCACCTAAGACTCTAAGGGCTACCTAAATTTTAAGGAACGGAAATTCAATCTCTTAAGGCTAAGTGATGTTTATTTTACGAACATATCACTTTGAATTTGTAGTTAGTTCCTTTATATATCGTAAATTGAAGTAATATTTGAGTTTTTTTAAACTTTGGTAGTTAAAGAAACCGGGAAATCAATAAAACGTCAAAAGTTCCTTATTATGACGATGCATTTGTTATAGCTGTTAATTTTATCCATGTATTATTTTTTGCCTTATATATTTTTTTATTTATTGTTCCATATTTTGTGTTTGTAAAAATATAATTAATATTAATTTCTTCCATGGTCCACATTGGAATCTCTGGGCTAATTTACGCAAATTTTAACATATCCGACAATAAATTTATATTATTTTTGTTTTGTAACACAAAATTAAAGAAAAAAACGCACACATGGTACCTTAATGTTTCAATTAACTTACTATTTTTTATCTTATCTTTACTTTTTCTGCTAGTATATAATAACTACAAAAATAGCTACCTACTACATAATAAGTAATCAAAATAATATAATTTCATAACATCAAAATTTACTCAACATGCACTGACCCAACCGAAACATTCGGTAGGTACATATTTAAAGCGGACCCTCAATAAAACTAAACGACCAACACAATAATTAACAAAGCTTTAAAAAAAACATTCTTTGGTCACTCATTTTATTTTAAAGTAGTATTTGAATTGTTTTCATAAGAATTTCATAAAACTATTGCTTTGAAATTGTTACTAGCACATGTTCCGCCTGCTTCAATAAAGGCTTGACGATAAAACTGACGCTTAACTAAGTGCTTCCTTAGTAAGTGTCCCTTAGCATGGTGAAAACGAAATAAGTTAGGTAGCTGATTTAGGGGACACTTTAGCTTAAGAATCCCTTAGTTAAGGGTAAGTTAAGGGAGCGTTGGTGAAAACGGGCATCAGTCCTACAATCTTCTGTTAACCTAACAATTTAAGGCGCCATCTGTTCGAGACTGCTGAAACTTACAATCAGTTACAATAATGAACATTGACAATCATTTCATTTGTAATAAAAAATAAATAATGAGGCCATTAATCGAAATATAAATTATCCTATCGCTAAATTTGGACTAAATTATACATAAATGCCAACTTTCATGAAGGTTGGTTGAGTAGTTTCGAAGTTCATCGGGGACAAACATCCTGACACTGTTTATATACAAAAAATTATACAATAAGAGAATTGGCTTTCGAAGAACTATCAATAGAACTGTTCTTTACAAAAAGTGCTATCGAATGTCGTCACGGCAAAATATAATTCTAAGTACATAGAGTTAACACAAATCACGAAGGTTCAAAAAGTTATCACATCTAAGAATTTCTGGAACGGTCAAACTGTTACCATTTCATATCAAAGTGTGTTGGTCACGAAGCCACACGGCCTTTGATTGCTACAATCAAGAGAGTGCCCCTATTAAAAGGGTTAAATTGCTTAATACCGGGGTCCTGAGGGTCAGCGACATATCTAAACTACACACTGTTTGGAATTTGAACACTATGACAATTAATTGTATAGTTAATAATTAAATGGAATTTCTGTAAACCTACTTTCTATACATTGTACAAAACCTTATTCGTTTTTTAAAACTATTTAGTTAATTAGAAAATTTGACAATTAAGTCTGGTTTCAAAAACTTTGTATATTTATATACAACAACGAATATTACTTTTTTTTATATTAACACATTTAATATTCAAATAAACTATTATGTATTATAGAAAAGTGCAATTATTTGAAATTGAGAATTTGAATTAAGAATTATTCGAAAGTCGAATATTCAAATATTTCAAGTACAGTAAAAGCTCTTTATTCGCGGGGTATATGTTCCATAAATATGCCGCGAATACAGAAACCGTGAATACGGAATGGTAATTTCTATGGGATTATAGGGGATACGTTCTTAGGTGACAAAAAAAAAAACAAATATATAAAAAATTAATTTAATTGAAGTTTTTGAACATTTTAATTAATTATCTAAAGGCTTAGGCAATGGTTTGAAGAATTTTGTAATTTTTTCTTGCTTGGCAGTTTTCAAAAGCTCCTTCAATTCAGATTGATACACAGCAGTCGCATTAGCAATTTGCCTCTTAAAAATTAGACTTCGTTCCATAGACGGATCAATGTTCATAAAGAAATCGCAGAGCTCATTTGCCATTCTTAAACCTTCACTAAGATTTTTCAAATTAAATGTCACGTTTCCAGTGCTCGTTAAAGCCTCTTCTTCAATGGGCTGTGAATTTAACATTTCCTCCAAGTCGGTTTCAGTCAAATCTTCATCTTGCGATTCAAGCAATTCCTGAATGTCACTTGATTCTATCTGTTCGAACCCATCTCGTCCTATTCCTATATAAGTTGAAGCTACTGACGACCTTATTTTATCTTCGGATTTTTTTATCGATCGTACAGTTGATTCGTTGATATTGAATGAGCGTGATATGGATGCAAATGACTCTCCAAGGCGTAAACGATCAAGCACTTCTATTTTCACTTTAAGCGGTAACACTGATTTTTTTCGTGTCGAAACTCGTTTCTCATTTTTTTTTTAGTTGACATTATAAACTAGGAAGAGTGCAGTAGAGACGTGTTACTCGATCACAATTTTTGTAACGAATGTGAAAGACGAAACAATAAAACACGCAAAGCGGCTTTTACTATAAACGGAACAACAACATTTAAAAGTATACTTTATTTATTGAGTTATAAGGTTGCTTTCATTCTGTTTGTTTACATTCTTAAAAACACCGATCGCGGCGAAGGCTGCTTGTGTCAAAGGCCTCGGCGATATCATTTAACAACATACTTTAGGCAAACTTGTAATAAGATCTATTTACTTTTTTATTAGTCCATTTGACAAGGAAATTAGGTTGTATACCTATTGGAATAATTTTATTATTATGTATGTACTTATTAGATCCGCGAATAAAAAAAATTTAGTCGCGAATATAGAAATTGGGTCGCATTTTTTTTAATCCGCGAATAGTGAAAACGCGAATAAAGGAAGCGCGAATAAGGAGCTTTTACTGTATTTGAATGATTCCACGTGTTTGAATATTTCGAACTATTCTTAATTTCGGCTTAGAATGGATCCATTGAAACTTTTGAAAATGGAACAATTTCAACTATTCACATAGTTAAATTTATATTCATGAAAAAATAGATCTAACTATTTAAATAGTTCGAATTATTCTGACATTTCAAATATTTATATCGAAATTCAATTCAAAAACAATTGGCATACCCCTGATGTATTGCTTCATGTTCTTTATCACACAAAATGCATTGAGTAATCCGAGAATAAAGTAAAACAAAAACTTAATTCAAATTTTAAATCGGTTCCATTAAACATTTGCATACAATATAATACGATTTCATAAGTTGGTTTTATTACCGTTGAAGTTGTAAATCACATACCTTACAAATAAGCAATATTGAATTGGTCGAATGCAATTGAAATTATTATAATTATTAGAATGCGGGAAACAATTTTTTGTATAAAAATGTAACCTACATTTACTTATATCCGGCTTTGGAATAAGGTTATTTGAAGTAATAATAACGCAAATACTTCGCTTTCAATAAACGCAATGTTAAAGGTTTTTTGTCTAAATACATATCTAACAGACATTTCATAAGTTTAGATATAAAGAGGTAACAATTAAAAAATAATTAGAAAAAAATAGTCCAATACTTAAACAAACAACAATCATCTCCGTGTAATATATAAACCTAAATACTCTTGAAAATATTACAGCATCCAATTAATGATATAGCTAATGAGGTAATCCTAGATCAAGGACTAAGAACATTTTCATTACTCCATTTTAAAACAATATAAAGGCTTTCGCTCTGGTCGTGAATCAGAGGATTATTTGATAGAATATAAAAAGTAACAAACCTATCTCTTATACTATAAATTGCTGATAATACTATTAAAAAAAAACAAAAGTTTTAAAAGAGTTCGCAATTAACTAATTAAAAAAAAAACTGAACATGCTTCACGTGAGTAGCTAAAGTTGTTTTGTGGTCAGTATCCTTCGCATATATCAGGTGCGTAAATATAAATAAAGCCTTTCTTGGTTTCTTTAATGCATATTTCTTAACAAAAACAGAAATTGCAACAGGTCGAATAAAAAGCGCTCCATCTTTGCGATCTGTGTCGATGTTTAGTACGACTGAAGCATTTTAGACTGTATCAGTAGGATTTAAAGGGGACTTTTAAAATACATTGTAACACATTTATGTAGAATTACTACTTAAAACGTGACTTTTAAGAAGTTGTAAGAAGCTATGGAAATTCTAACAGAGCTATTATTTTCAATATTTTATTCTAACTATATATTTCGCTCGAAGAATACGTAAATGTATTTTTTTTTTCTCGATCTGACTACGCTATTGACCCAGCAAGATCTTAACAGCTTCACCGGACTACACGTAAATGTAGTTGGTATTCACGAGCATTATATTGGCAGATACAGGATTTCACAAAATATTATTACCTAGGCTATAAATTATTACGGTTTTCATTCGAACTAAGCAGTAGTAAATTATAATATATTTTAAAGATATAATTTCTAATTGGAAAAAGTTTTTAAGGTTTCTTGCCGTTGTAAGGCAAAATGATCGCACTATGCCTGATGGAAAGCACAGTACAATCCAAAAGCAACGGCGACCCCCGTGAGTCAAAACTATCCACTGTTCCTAAGTCTCCACGTTACGCTTGAAGGACCCCGTGGCATAAAATTGAGGGAACACACTGGCCAAGAGATTGTACTAAATCTTCACGGCACAGCAAATTTGTGAAGTGTTTAGTTCATGCCCAGATATAATTTAACGATTACGTACATAGTAGTATACGTTCAGATATAGGTTAAGTAATATTGGCAAAATTACAGCTAAAAAACAGGATATGCCGTATAGACACACGATAAAACTTCTCTCGGCACGGGATATTGTGGATTACAACCTAAAAATGGCCATAAAGAATGGAAATGCAAGCGCTATAAAAACAATAACGTCATTAAACCAAAAATAATTAATAATAATTAAACAGTTAATATTTAATAACTTACTAATAACAATAAAAATATATATATATATAATGCTCACGGATACGATTTTTACGTAAAAAAAAATACTACATATAAGCAAAAAAAAGGTGCGGACCAAGAGTCTGCAGACTAGAACAAACTAAAAAAAAAAGAAAGTAAAACTTTGGAATTACAAGGAAACATTTTAATGAAAAAAATGCAACAAAGAGTCAACTTCAGTCGGTGTTCCAAGACAGTCGCACATCCAAGTACTGAACTCGCCCGAAGTTGCTTAACTTCAGTAATTGGAAGAGAACCGGTGTTATCAACACTACCCGATACAGTGTTTACCTCACCACTTCTAATCACACAAAAAGGTTGTCGATCAAAACCCTCCCATAAATTTAACTTCGAAAGACAACCGAAAACTAATCTTGATAAACCACATCATCACTATCATCAACCAGTAAGAGACCCACTGCAGGGCCATAAGCTCTTCCCTCAAGAAGGTATGGGCATAGGCAACAAGCTAGCCCACAATGTATTGGCGCTATTGACCTCCAAAAAATCTACACTTATGTGTTTTCCTACATACAGCACTGCTATAAGAACTCTTCTAAAGTTCTGCTTTGCTCACGGTGTTGTCCTTCACCGTCAATAGCGTTACCAATTTAAATAAGTAAATTTAAGCGAACGCCGAAAAATCATTTAGTACGTGCTGGGGTTCAAACCTGCGGACATCGGAATGATTATCCATCGATCAAACCATTACACCACAACAACTTCAACCACAAATAAACCCCATGAAATAGGAAAATAACATTAATGAAAAATTAGTCGAGGGCACTAGCACTACAGAATATAATTAGCTATAAGTAAAAAATCCCAATGGAATTCTATCGAAATTGGTTACCGTCCATTGTCAAGGGAAAAGAGAACGGATGCCAAGTTCCATGCATATAACTGTACCTTCATTTGTGATAGAAATATTGTTTTCAAATAATTGTCCACGCACAGTAGCAACACCAAGTCATGACCAGTTTCTGAACGAACTAATTTGTAATTTATAACTTGCATAACACACAATTTGCGTTGTGATGAGTAGTAATAAACGTAAAAACTATTCAAAACTGTTTTTAAATTTCTCCTAGACCGAAAGTTTATACACAAATGTCTTAAATATTAAACTTTGGTCCTTCCAGATCGTACTTTAATTTAGGATTTTTCATCAAAACAAAATATGACACCAGAATGGGGAGGTTTTGGCGGGATTTTAGAATGCTATTTAATAGTTTTTATACATAATCTTAAATTATTTGGCTCTATATTATGTAATGTTGGTGGTGCTTTACGTAATATAGTTTGGTTGTTGTGGACACGTGAAGTGGATCGAAAATAATACCACGGAGCATGGATTCTGACTTGCCACAAAAACTCCCAGGAAAGTTCTAACAAGACGGCCACCATCTTGTTAGTTCATTGAGATTATATCAAGTAACTTGTAATATACGTTATTCACTTGAGAATGGCAATAATAGACTAGAAGATTGGTTGAAAAATAGAAGAAGAAGACACCAGAATGAGAAATAATTATACTATAAACTACCTGATAGCCGGATAAAGCGACTACGTACTGGTCAAAAAGGCTTCGATGTGTGATTAGAGCTGTTTTATCATTGTTAATTGTAGGTTGTCTTCAATTTTTTAAATGTAATTTTAACATTGTAATGTAATCTCTATAACCCGTTTACCGATTTTAATTTACATTTGTCAATATTTTTTAAAATTAAAAGTATTGAATCAAAATTTAGAAAGTTATTGTTACAGATGTTAATCCGTTTTTAAAAAATAATTACCATTTAAATGATGATATTATTGAAAATAATAGTTATGTGTAATTTTAGTATTACCTTCAAAAGATCTCTATCTGCCGAAGAATGTCCCGTCAATATCGGTTTAGCCATTCAAAAGTCAGACAAAGAACAAGCACTTTGATATTATTGATATGTACCCCATATGCATTTGTTTTTTTATGGCAAAAAAAACGTTCAGTCAACTGATAAATCCTTTTATGGTCGTGATTAACGTACTGCATTAAGCGTTTGAGTTACTTCTGCGTTCCCATTCTTTCTTCTTACATTGATTCAAAGTGCATTTTAGATCGGATATAATGAATGAACGGATTTGTGTATAACGGTTACCGGGCTGCGCTGGCGTGACGGGTACCGCACTCATTTCCATTATGGACTCAGCGCATGAGCCGATGCATTCCTGCGTCCGCTTCCACTATATACTTCTATTGTTTTGTCGATTTATGCGGACGTATATTACCCGATTGCGCTACTTTCATATATTTTATTATTTACACGTAACTTATTTTTATGATTACTTTGAACTTACATGGTTTGAAAGATGCGACATACAAATCTCTAGATTCAACTAGTACACAAATTGTTAAAGATTGCATCTCGACTTATCTTACCTTAACTTGGGTAAAGCTTTAAAGGCTACACCAAGAACTAAGATGCATATCCTGATATTAGTTCTTTTTTATACAACAATCAATTATATCCCCGATTATAATGTGTAAATGCTTTTCATTGTATATATTAACTATAGTACCTAGACGACCGAGCCTAGCTCGGTTCTTTGAAAAGTATTTTTAAATTAAAATAAACTATTAGGTTTGCCTCACAAAATTAGCTCTTTGTATCAAAAAAATATATTAATAAAGATATCTGTTTGGCAGTCACTCGGATTAGAACTGGGGTTAGACGGATTTTAGAAGCAGCCGATTTCCATCAGACCTATTTTTGTTTTGACAGTGGCGGCGAAATTTACCTTTATATTCTTGTTATATTTTTTTATTATCTGTAAATTCAGATAAAAAAGTTTTCTATGAATGAAATCTAACTAGATCGATTTATCGTCTCCGAAACCACCTACATACTCGATAAGTTTCACGGAAATCGGCGATGCCGTTTCCGAGATCATGAATATATAAAAATATACAAGAATTGCTCGTTTAAAGGTATTATGTATATTTTTTATATAATTAGTCCTTAACACCTAAATAAAAAAAAAGCGTGATGACTCTTATATTCATATGAAAATTAGGTTCATATTAGTTTAGTGGTTTTTAAATGACCAAATGAAAATACATCCAAAAATAAAAACATCAACACCTAATAGAAAATTTAAAAAATTATATACTAACCGTATACCACTTCCTTTAAACTCATTTTTTTTTAATATTCAGTAATATATGAATACCTATATAGATTTGTTATATGATATCATATGCTAATAACGACTCATAATTAATAATACAATGTTAGAGATTGGATGTGTAGGTGGATATGTTCTGTTGCCGTTTCAATGGATTTTTGTCAGGTAGGTTAAACAAACAAAGATAGATAATCGAGGATTAAACAAATGATAAAACAATAGAATGCCACAGAATGATTCAGACTAAAAAACTAAATACAAAACATTAAAACAAATGAAGCTAAATATATATAAAAAATCTGCTTCGACATTTCGAAGTACTGCAGCAGTCCCATGAATTTAAATTCCTTCGACGCATTACTCATTACCCCTAAGTAAAGCTTAACTCCGAAATGGGAATAAAAATAAATAAACAAAAACTTTTGGCGCCAACTCCCGTTACAATATGGCGGCTATAAAACATGGCGCTCCGTCATTAATAGGATTTTATTTTATTTTACGTAATTGTCTCGATCGTAATGAAAACGGTAAGTTTAATGAGCGTTTAAAATAATAATTAAGATACGGTTGCGGTTACCGTCACATCTGCTGCACAACTAGATGAGGTTATCAAACAATTCTTTGCTGCTTTCGTCATTTTTAAATATCAAAATGGTGAGTAATAAGTCGGTCAACCCTTTGTTTGCTATTAAAACGATCAAAACAGTTCTTATTGTTTATACACTTTATTTATAACAAAGAGAATGATTTAAACTATCTTCTTATAAGCGTTAATATTATTATTTTGTGCATTCCTTTTAACAAGCTTAGCTACAGGCTAATTGTTTTTTCTTTATTTTTTTTTAGCTATGCTACCCTAGAGTTAAGAGTAGGTTTTAAATACAGCACTGCCTCTTTGTCATTCATTTATTAAACCAGTATATGGGTAATAAGACGAATAAAAACCTGAAAATAGGTTTCTGTATTTAATTGGTTTATCTGTGATAGTTGAAATATTTATGGTGTATTTTCCAAGCCAAGTTTTTTGAATTTAATTTAAATAATTAGTTCAGAAATTTATCCACGCTTTATTTGAAATTCTGTTTAGTATACAAAAGTATCTAATATAGTACGTACGTGTTCCTAAGTATATTCTTCTTAATAAGAAAATCCGGTACTTGTGTATTAAATGTACCGCGCTCGCCGACCGGTTCCGTGGCCGGCTCTAGTTATCTTTTTTCGCAGTCTAACTTAGCCTAACCAAAGTGAGACGAAATTGTTTTAACTTAAAAATCATGAGTATCTCAGTAACTATGACTTTCTGCTGGTAGGAGAAATCACCTCATTCGCCTGCTGCTCCCGCCCCTCAACTTTGATATCATGATGCGAATTCTAAATGCAGTCCTTCAAAATAGTCCGGTGAAGCTGTGAAGGCCTAGTAAGGCCAATAGCGTAGTCAGTTCAAAAAAAAACAGCCCTTCATAACACTGCTTGCTCTTTTATTCCGGTTTGGGTAGGTTAGACTGCTCAAAAACATAACGTGAGCCGGCCGCGGTCGCGGTCGATGAGCGCTGTGCATTTAGCACACAAGTACCAAAAACCTCATAAGTTGTTGTATAAATAATCTACTTGGTACACATCTATCCACATGGTGTATTATATGTCTATCTTTCCATAATGTGCGAAACATGCTCAAAACTGGTAGATACAAGCGCCAACCAACAAGACGAACGAAAAATGCCCATATCTAGTATATCTAGTTACCAGCTGTAAAATTACAAACAATAATATTGCAAGTTAAAAATGTGGACTAACATGAATTACCATTAAAGTATGCTATGGTAGTAACATTTTATGCATCTTACGTAATGAGCAACATTTGTCGCAAACAAAGACACAATTAGTGTAAATACCGAGGAAATAGTTTTATAACTCATCATTTCATGAATTACCTAAAAGTGAATATGACGTCATTATTCCAGAAAATTTATTTCGCGAAACTATCGATACCGTATCGTCGGCTTATCGACATGGTGTTATTATACATCGATAAACACTTCAGACGGTCGTGTGATCTGATAATCATCTTTACGACACGGTAACTGATAAGAGATATGAATAGGTTAGTGTTGGTATGAATAAAAAATACAATAACTTTTCCATTGGTGTTGAAATTTTTTAGATAAAGAATAACTCATGTATAATTAAACGCATTATATGTAAAAACCTCTCTGTTTAGTTAATTTCATATCCTTATTTCATGGTAAAGTGGTTTTATATACAATTGTGCTCTAACAAAATGGTGGCAACCTTTGACCTTTTCGTAGTCCGGTGAAGCTGTTAATACCTTGCTAGGTCAAAAGCGTAGTCAGATCTAGAAAAAAAACTTTGACCTTTTCCGAGAGTTTTCTTCCAAATTCTTTTTTTATATCATAGGGGGTAAACCAATCAGGGGAGTTGCAAGTGCGCTACCCGCTTTTAATACATTCGTGTTTCGTGTTATTATTTTAATGTATTTTTGCAAACAGAATACCTATAATATTACAACATATAAGTTCATTTAACGCATATTTATGACGTTCAATAAAATATGCTACATGTAATATTCAAATACTATTGAAATCTTCATTCAGTTGTTTTGTAAAAATTCTAGCTATGTACCAACACACCCATATTTCCCACAGGCGTAATTCTCGAGAATTTGAACCTGCTGTATAACCACGTTAGCAGATTAATTTTTAAAAACAGCCGCAGTAATCGCTTGCATTATACAAGGCAAAGCTGTAAAATAATTAATGCTTCTAAGTCCATCGATTTAATTTGGGTCTAAACGTTTGTTCTTCAATAAATCTATTAAGCAATGATAGCTTAGTTGATAACCGCGCCTATGGACGTAAGTTCGAATCCTTGCAATTATAACCTTCCTCGATAGATGAGCTATATAACACTGAAAGGGGAGTTTTTGGCGGGATCACAGTCTGTCATGTAGTGGATTTTATATTTTATTCATAATCTTGTGTTATTAGACTCTATATTTTGTAAATTTGGTGGGGTTTTGCGTAATATAGTTAGTTTATTGTGCATAAGTGAAGTGAATAGAAAACAATACCACGGAGCATGAAATTCTGAGATGCCACAAAAACTCCCTGGAAGGTTCTAACAAGGGATCCACCATCTTGTTAGAATATTGACTGACACGACGCTTATTATTGAAGTGATTGCACGATGCTTGTAATATTATTGACTACGTTAAAATGGCAGTAATAATCTAAATGATTGATTGCCAAAAATAAAGATAAAAAAAACACTGAAAGATTTTTTCAAATCGGACCAGTAGTTCCTGAGAATTACCCCCTACATCGTCACAAACTCACAAACTTTACCTCTTTATAATATTAATATGGTAGCTCAATAGTGAGCGTGTCCGGACCATGCATCAATATATGTAACTTCGAATCTTGCAATAATTCTGAGGAAGGAAATCATCTGATGAAACCGTAGACTTTGAGTAAGTTTTTTTCTAATGTCTGCTTAGTTAACTATATAGCTCTAGTCAAAAATCTGTAGCCTAGCATCTTATAGCTATGTTCCAACGACTGTACTCAATAGCCAGTTTCTGTCCAGTTTTCAAGGTTTTCCATCATATACCCGTTTCATAATTTAACGTCAAGTGAGTTTGTGGTTAAGAAAAAAAAATTGTAGTTTTTGGTATATAATTTATGTTCTCTTTCAACAAAAAGGTCCCTATAACAAGTTAATTTTTAATGAAGCCTTTATTGCCGACATCATGGCGTAATAAATCTTATTTAATTAGTTAAGTGTTCATTAATGTCACAAGTCACGAGATCACAACGTTAACTGTTCGTAAAAAAGAAAAAGGTAATTACTGAGCGCCTTTAAATGTATCAATATATCAAAGTCGTATGATCGGTATCTTATAATTTATCAGCCATTTTGTGTAGTCACTACTGATGGAGACAAGTTTTGCTTATCAGTTTGAATTAAAATATTGCACGACATAGTACTTATACTAGGTGAAAGTTTAAACGCACGCAGTATTCTAGGATAGGACACTACATGGTCACATTTAACATATAATATAATAATATCAAAACCAATACTAATAAACGACCAAGAAAACATAAGTTAAAGTTTATTCTAAGACTTTCAAAAGTACAAACACAATCTAGGTACAATGACCAGTGTCAAAAGCTACAATGGGTGACCCTGGGTTAATAACTTTCGATAATAAAACGGACGATTAACCCTTTATTTTGTTTCTGACGTTCCCTTTCAAGTAAAAGTGATATCACTCGACGGTCAATGACACTGTGCTAGCATAGACGCGTAGAAGATTGTGTATAATTTCTGTATTTTGCTAGATAATTAGTTCAAATATGAAGCACCTATTTTTTTTATTGATTTAAAACGAGAATCAAGATTAGAGTATCCTCCATAAATATTGCTAATGTCTAAACATTCAGACTGTATCAAGTAATAATCCTCAAGTAAGAAGTACGAACTCCAGCATGTATGCTAATTATATGTATAGACAACAATTCAAAATTCAAAATCATATAACATAGCAACATAGCAGTAGCGACGGCAACTTTAAAAATTGGTCAGATCCGCGTAGTCCGGTGAAGCTCTTAAAACCTTCCTAGGTTAATAGCGTAGTCAGATCGAAAAAAAATGGTCTGACCTGCTGCTATAAATACTTCACATCAAAAATGTTATCATCTCACCTTTAATATCCCTTAAAAATTTTCTAATACCGGCTTTCATATTGCCATACATAAAGCTGACGTGTATTCCGTATAAACGAATTCCATATAAGTCCTTTGATAGCCTTAAAAACGGGTGTTCAAAGAATTCTTTAATGCGACCCTACATTACGAAAATGCCTTCATATTCTGCCTCTATTATTTCGTTATTCAAAACATATACAAACGAATTGTATAACATAATATATTCTAAGTGTTTTGAACATCGTGTACGGAAACTATTTACAAATTTCAAGCCTCAAACAGTTCAAACCACATTTAACCCTTAAATGCATGACTGTTTGTTTTGAATTTTAGTAGAAATGTGCCGACTAGTCGGCATTTTTACCACTGACTAATTGGCTAGTCGGCGAAAGTCATAATCGGCACATCTCTACATTTTAGAGCATCGTTTTGTACAGGAATGTAGTCATTGGTTATGTAGAAAGTAAATGAAAAAAGTCAGGTACATACTGAATAGGAATTTACTATGAAAGTAGTTGTGTGTAGACTTTTGGCAACACAATGCGTTTATCACTTAAACTGACGTAGACACACGGTCATTATTACATTAGTATAAGAATTCTCATATTATTTATATATTTAAAAAAAAACACAATTACATTTTTTCTGTGGTTATTAACGTGCTTTCAGGTACGTACACACTAAGGTTTTTTAATAAAATTAAGTGAAACTGAAATGTAGACAATTGGCAAGAACTTTCAGATCTGATACATTTGTAAACTCGAAAAACGTTATTGTTTTCGATCGCTTAGTAAAAAAAAAATACTTAGCAACATCCAAAATATTGAGATTATAATATCATATGACGGTTATAGCATTCCTCAACTGCGCAGTTCATACCATCATACCATTTTAGGGTCGCATTGCGTATATTGTTCGATCGAAACGTGAGCAGAATCGATAGGGCTTTGTACCTTAAAAGACCATAGAATGTCTAATCAATCATTGCGTTCATTGTTAAATAGTTTATGTGACAAAAAGTTAAGCTAAGAAAACCTAATGTTCTTATAAATACACATCTTTATATGCTCAATCATGGAAGAGATATTCAAGTTATATGAATTTTCTAAGACATTATAGCTCAGTGGTGTATCATTTAGTGGGTAAAATTATTAAACTTAGACCAAAGTTTCAGTAGAATAAATCATTATGATCAAAGTCATCTAGTGCAGCTATACTCGATCTACGGCCCGCCGGGTGTTTGTACTGAACTGGCCCACCCGATTATACTTTATTTTCGCTGAGTAAATTATATTTTCGCTGAGTAAATTAAATAGATTCCAGATAATCCGACCACGATGCGTTCCTTATGATATAATGGCTATACCAAGCTTATTTTATTGGACAACCATTATTCACTACCTTCATACGTTCTTAATATGAAATTATGTTTTTTTTATTTAAAACCTGAATGTTTGTAGATCGCCGCTCGCGACACCAGGAGTAAAACGCGTTTCTGGACCGTTTAAAAAAAAGGTTGAGTAGCACTGGTCTAATGTGTCTTACACTCTGGAGTTAAAAATGGTGTATCACTAAAAATCAAGACTAGGTTCCATTATTTCACTAACTACATCTTGTTTATCTCTTACTCAATGAAAATTTAAACTATTGATTATTTAAAACTCAAAATGATATTCAATTTAGGCCCTAAGAAGGCACTTATGAACGTCAAACTACTACCGGTTCAGACAACAACCCAGTCATCGAGAAGAACTGGCAAGAAACTCGATCTAGTTCCCTATACAAACGAACGCGATTCAATTGTTTATCTTTATTCGATGGTCAGTGTGTTTTTATTTTTTAAAGTCAGGGCTTTGTATTCGGTCCATCTACATTTAATATTGATCTGATTTAACAACTTCAAATTTCATTTCCGCATCTCCCAACGAAAATAATAAATGCCCTACGCAATGAGCTCAAATATATTATCAAAATTGTTGGTAACATTTCTAAAGCCTTGTACTATATATAAAATTTTTCAAACAGAGATAATAAACCAACGAGACTTCCTAAAAAAGAAATTAATCGTCTCTGGTATTAAATATATAACTTCTTAAGCATGTGAGAAAATCCATACCCAACAGTGAAATGTACAAGGGCGTAGTAGAAACTTGCGAGATTATTTTATTTGGGAGAAATTATAATATTTAAATAGAAAGCATTATATTATATATTTGTACAGTCAACGAATCGTTTTATGCATTTTACACCGCTTTATATATAATTATTATTATTACATAATTTATTATTATAAAATTATCATCCACAAAAAATTCCCCGTGAGATAATGAGTTCCACAGAAACCACTTCAACGCTAAAGGACAAAGATAACGATTTTACTGCGTAAGAATATCAAGTACGAATATTTTCGACGCGTTCAAAGGAAAATGATTATACTCTTTAGCTATTAATTCTATATATAGATACTGAATAAAACCTTCGTGGGTTCGAGTTAATATTACATAAAAAAATAAATTATATCCTAATGAAAAATTTATTAGTACGTAATTGGAAACATGTTTTGTATAATAGAACAACTCTGGCGACTATTGAATAGGACTGGTCTATTCTCGCTGTATAACCAGTTAAGCTCATCTCTACGTTCTGTATGTTAGTTCATTTAATTTATGTATGTATCTAATGAGACGGTAACCTGTGTTTGGCGGTATAGCAACTACCACACATGACGTAAATTAAATTATTTAAATATGATATAATAATAAAATATATTATAAATAATTAAAATAAATATAATGACAATAGAATTCAAATAACTGTAAGTAGATATTTAAATGAAGCTAGATCTATATTAAAATGTTGATAGTATTTTAATTAATTTATTCCTAATGCTTAATGTAAATATAATTGTAAATATTCTACAATGAATAAATACTATTCCACTTTAAAATTATTTAGGTATACTTACATTTGTTTAAGAACTTAGTTATAAGATTAATAAAGTAAAAGGTTTATTATTTTTTGCTTTTCCGTTCTTTTCGGTGATTTAATTTTTTCTTAAAAAAATAATTATTTAATTTTATGTGACACTTTCCACTCGTTTTTTCTCAATTTAACTAGAGATTGAGAAGTCTCCCAATTGTAAAAAATGTCACTATAGTATAATAATAATACAATATAAGAATTTCATAGAAGCCTGATAATCTGTGTAAGATATGGCTGCTGAAGCATCATCGTGACATCTATCTCTCCCGCTCGCGCGACTGCTTCGCTGCTTTCTAAAGCTTCGTATGATGAGATAGTCAATAAGTTTTGATACAAACCTACCAACTTAATCCACAGTAGTAGCTTTTTATTGTGAATGAATTCAGAGGCCACTTTGAAATGGCTAATAGGAGTACTTTAAACTAGACTATGAATACGACAAAGCTGTCAATTATCTAGGTAATAACATAACCACAAAGCGAATGGTGCTCGGGAATTGAATATTCTATTGTAAAATTGCGTTCATTTTTAATTGTATACATAACATATACAGTTATGAATAGTATCAGAAAGACAAGAATTATCTTATCAAAGTACCACAAGGCTGTCTTTAGATAAAAATGCATTCAGTAACATAAGCAATATTATTTGAAAGAAACAATTGATTAATAGATAGAAGTTATGTTATAACATTATGATGATGGACTTTCATATTTGATGTCTCTTTTCTATTTGTAATTGTTATTGACTTGATGTGTTGCATAATTGTGAATATTAATATTAGGTCTTTACCTATGAAATAGCCGTTTTGTATGAAAAAATTTAAACGAATTTTTTTCATGTATTTTTTATTTGTATTAATCGAAGTAATCACCCATGAATCAATGCATCTTTGCCAACGCAGTGGCAGTTTATTGATGCCCTTCTTGAAGAAATCAGCTGGACGGGAGGCAACAAATTCTTCAAAGGCATTTTGTACTGCCTCTCGGGTATTGAATTGAATTCGGGAATTGAATTGATTTTTTTTCCCGCCAAGGAGTTATCTAAATTCTGGAAAAAGTAGTAGTCTGTAGGCGTAAGGTCTGGTGAGTAAGGCGGAATAAAGATGTATAAATGGCTGAGAATTTCCAACCCCAGTTCTTGCAACTTGGAGACCGTCTGCTGTGCAGTATGAGGTCGCGCGTTGTCGTGCAGGAGCAGTGGAGACGAGCGACTGACCAATGCTGGTTATAGATGTGCCAGCTTCTCCATCGTTGTGTTCAGTTCTTCACAGTACACATCTGCAGTAATGCTTACCCCGTTTGGTAAGAAGCTGTGATGAATCACACCGGCGCTAGACCACCAAACAGTGATCATCACTTTTCTAGGGGTAAGTTTTCGTTTAGGGCATTGTTTAGGTGCTGAACCGGGATCCAACCAACTTGTTGAGCGCTTGCGGTTATCAAACAGAATCCATTTTTCATCGCAGGTAACAATGCGGTTCAAAATTCCTTCATTTGTGTGTCTGTTGAGCAGTGCAAGGCACATCTCGACGCGTACTTCGCGCTGGCGATCATTGAGTTCGTGGGGCACCCGTTTGTCAAGCTTTTTTACCTTGCCAATTTGACGCAAATGGACCCATATTGTTTTGACGCTAACGTCGAAAGCTGCTGATAATTCAGCCGTAGATCGTGTATTATCAGCTTCCATAATCGCCTTTAATTCGTCATTGTCGACCAAAGTCTTCGGACGACCGCGAGGTTCATTTTTCAGGTCGAAATTCCCAGAACGGAAGCGAGCAAACCAATAACAGATGGTGCGTGCCGCTTGTGCCGTGTTGCTGCCACGACGGTACTCATATTCCATAATTACTCGAATTTTTAACGTATCCATGATGACAAAAAAAGATTAAAATGCGATTAAAATGTAACACTAATCAATAAACAAATGACTAGTTTTGGAAAAAGAATTCCATGTTTTTAAAATAAAATTAATTTTTAAATTAGAATTCTTAGCCAAACAAAAAGTATTTTGACTTGAAATGGCCAGTACTGAAGAACGGCAATTTCATAGTTCCTATTATTTCTGACTAGCCTCAGCCCGCGACTTCGTTCGCGTGGAATAAATACTTTAGGCTAACGGAAACACGCAACGGAAACTCTCTAGAGGAAAAAAACTTCGATTTTTGAATTTCTTCATTGGTGCTTCGTTCCTAATGGTCATAGGGAGATAACCTATAACCATCCTCGATATATGAGCTATATAACACAGAAATAATTTTTCAAATCGGACCAGTAGTTCCTGAGATTACCTCCTACAACGTCACAACGTAACAAACTCATAAACTTTACCTCTTTATAATATTAGTATAGATTATAAATATTCGTATAGTAAACAAAGTTTGAAAGAAATGAAGCTATAGTACTTGCAATATAGAAAATACATAAAGTTTGTGAGTTTGCTTGTAGGAGGCTCCAGAGCTACTGAATCAGTTCAGGCCATTATCATATTGTTATGTTTAAAATTTTTTACGATAGACTGAATATTTGTGATAAAAATCTTTATATAAAAAAACTGAGTTAAGAGTGCGATAGAAGTAATTAGAGAGATCTTCAAAACTATTGACAGAATTGATAGACTGATGTTCATTCATCATCGTTATTGATTTTACACTGTAAAAAGACGGCTTGGTTTAATTTTCTTTGCCGGTAAAGCTCACCAGCTGTGTACACCTAGTATTTTATGTTAACAACTGCTTGGGAATTCACACCAATTGATACTATAAAATTTAATAATAAATTACAGTCTAAAGCTACGGATATCTAAGATTTAATTAGTGGTTAATAATTACATTGCTCAAGACATTTCTTGAGTGAGATCCAAACGTACAACGCTCAACGGGGAGTTGTATACCAATCTAACATTTTTAGTTTTCGTCAGTATATCCGAGCTGAATGCTTGATTGAATGAACAAGATCAATTTTCTTGAAATAAATCTTACATGTAAATCACATAACTGTATTATAAGAAGATAGGAAAATGAAATCAGCTACTCATTGCCATATAAAAACCCTAAACGCACAGTCTCGAATAAATGTAGTACTCAAAACGGGCCGCAAAAACTCTCCGTACATACATGGCTATAGTCATGCGATAAACTTATGACTTTGCAAATTCAACCTTACGTGAATGATTTCATGTGGTTTTTACAAGAACGCAAGCGACGCGTGACTATTTGAAATAACTGCATAATTCAAAATTATACACTCATTTTTGTGTGCCAGCTGTGAGAGGATTTTTTTTTCTTAGGATGCAAACGAACAGATGGGTCACCTGATGTTACCTGATTATCACCGTCCATAGATACTTGCAACACTAGAGAGGAGGAAGGGAAGAAGGAAAGGGAAGGGTAGGGTACGTGGGTCTCCGGCGCTCTCACTGACCGAACGAAACGTAACAATGCAAGCGCTGTTACTTCACGTCGGCTTTGTGTGAGAAGGTGGTACTACCCCGGTCAAGCCGACCCATTCATGCTGAAACCAGTAATAGCTTTAGCTTGGCTCTACCACCAACAACACCTACAACCGTCCAATAATGGTTTTACTATTGAGTACTTAGGTTTTTGTATATCAATGCAGCTACTTCTTCCTCTAACCCTTATTCCACCTAAGTAGGGTCAGTACAATATGGTTTCCTTCCACTCTCCAGATTTACAGATGTCATCTCTTTATTCATAACTTTTATAGACATATAACATTTCACACAATCCATTCATACCTTTTTCAGTCTTGCTTTACTTCTATATTCGTGCAATTTCATACTCAAGACTAATCTGTTACTGAGAAATGATTTAATCATAACTTGAAAGTAGGCAGTGTTTGGTTTGATCTAAAATGTTAAAAATTATGACAAAAATAGGACTAACGAATCACAAGTGTCGACTTTGTGCTATTGAATAGAGACATATTCTAACAATAACATCAATAACGCAGAAATAGAATAAGTATAAAATATAATAATAGTAAAATACATTTTACTCATTTTTAGAAATGTTTGTCTGTCTGTTTGTATTAACACGCATCACTGCTAAGTACTGGGTTCACAATGAAAATCATAAAGCATATCTTCGAGAGTAATTTAGTCTTTGCTTCATTAGAATCAGTTCACGTTATCTCAAGAATTATTGTAATTTTAATGACGACGCGACGTAAGTACGAGAGATAGTAAATGAACTTAATCCATGATAAGTATATCAATAACTATTTTTTCACAAAGTTTTCCATGCGGACAATGTCGCGGGCGCGGCTAGTATACAATAAAATATGTATAAATACGGTTTTAAATGCAAATGCTAAGTCAATGACCACTCTATCTTAGAACCAGTGCTCATATCGCCCACATGAGAAAGGGACAAGCGATACCTGGAACCAATTTGTCCACGACATCTCAATTATACTCACAACTCGACGGCTAACCACGAACATACGTATCTTACTATTAAACTATTTATATCTGTTTGGCGCCAAGTCTTATCCGTTTGGTATCGAGATGTGATCTTGAAACGTCGGCACTGAATTCAAATAAACTTTTTATAAGGACGCGGAAAGATTTTTGCGACAGACCAAGGTTAGGTTGTATGGAGGAAAACGAACTTAAATATCGTTTAATAGGAAAAGATCCGAGGACTGACACTATGAATTAAACAAATTCGACAAAAGGTATTTAAAGGTCATCATAGTGTTGTGACTATCAAATTAATTCATCTTGAAAATGTACGTGAACAAGGAAGAGTACCGTTATTACATCCTTACCAATATTTTAAACTAGCTGTGCCGGCGACTCCGGCCGCGTAGAATCGAATGTAAAAAAACCATCTAAATATATATAAGTCCATTTACTTATCTACTTTTCTTTCATACTTAAGTCGGGTCGTCATTAAAATTACAATAGCTTTAGACTGAACAAATTTTAATGAAACATAGACTATAAACGTTACTCGAGGATATGCTTTATGATTTACTTGGTGAGGTTTTATCATGAACGCAGTATTTTAGCAGTGATGCGTGTTCAAACAAACAAACAGACAGACATTTCTAAAAATGATTACAATTTATTTTATTAGTTATACACCTGGAATATTTTTTTCACAAGAGTATAAAATTATAAATAGGTTAGATTTACATTCTTATGATATGTATGCAGACAAAATGTATCTCAGTGTGTATCAGGTGTACAACAAAATACGTAGAGAATATTTAATATAAAAACAATATTTTTCTAAGAGGTAGATATGTATCTTATACTACAACAATGCGAGTTAATGTCGCATGCAAAAGCTAGTTCATACCATGGATAATTCATTTGATATGATTACTTTTGCAGTCAGATCTGTTTAAGTAACATTGCCTCGGTTAATTAAATAAATAATCTAAATTCGAGAATATCTATCTAAACGTGTGTATTATATATATATACTTCTTTGGTAAATGACTTATATAACACTGAATTTTTTTTTCAATTGGGACCAGTGATTAGTCCCTGTAATTAGCGCGTTCAACCAAACAAACAAACCCTTCAGCTTTATAGTATTAATATATATATTGCAATATTTCAAATACAGTTTGGATACATGCAACAAAATGTAACAATGTAGAAACCGATCCAAAAGAAAATAAACATAACCTAAACAGTGAAAGGCAATTTATTAATGTTAACAGTGAATCATTGTAAAAATAACCCTGATCATTGTTCAGTAGAGTCAATAACTTTATGAATTGCTTAATTAACCACAATAAAATCATTCGAGATACGAACGTGAGCTTCAAAATAAAGACTTGATGAATGGAGCAGAATAATATGCATTGACTCTAAGCAAGTTAGTGGCCGATGACCCTTGACAATTGTTGCGTTAATTGCGCCATATTAATTAAAACTGGCAGTACTGTGACAATGGACAACCAGGAAACATAGATTTAACCCTGCAGATAATTCAGTATATTTAGACATTCAATATATACCCTAGTCAAATAATTTGTATGAAAAAGAAAAGAAATTTATATTAAGCTAGCAGTCCCTGCGGACGTTGTCCTGCTTTGATAATTAAAAAAAAATCCTAAAAGCCAACCGCAGCACTACATACCGGGTCCAATTGGGAATCTAAACCATTCTGGGATCCACTGGAACACGCATACAAAATTTCATCACAATCGGTCCAGCCGTTTAAGAGGAGTTCAGTGATATACACACGTAAAGAAGAAATTTATATATAAAGAAATATAGACATTAATTGTGCGCGAAATCCATTTTTTTTCTAAAATATAATTATTCTAAATTACTTCTTAGAATATCAACTATCTTACAGCGAAAGTCCCATGAAAATCGGTCCAACCGTTTTGGAGAATGGCCGGAACAAACAGACAGACAAACATCCGAAAATGTTAGCATTTTTAATTATAAGTACCATACCTTCATATCCATTTTATTAAAACGCTGTTTCTTTGATCTTAGAGACAAATATTTTAATTGTATTTATTCCATTAAAATCGTAAGAGAGCTGAGACATACAATTTGATGGTATATAGTTGAATCTCGAACACTGAATGACCATTACTCTATACAAATCACCGTAAACAAAGATAGTTATAGCAAGAAATGACGTTTCATACAAACAATATCGGTTTTTCAAATAACAAACGCCTCTATGTAGAGACTTGAGATGTGTTTAATAAATAGCCATCAAACATGCCTTGGTGTTTACATAAACATTTGAGTGGAATATTTTGAGAATATGTGAAATGAATAACAATACTAGGAGTATTTAGTTTTGCTTCTAGAATAAATACTACATCGGACTAAAGAGGCTTTCAGTATATACCGGCTGTATAATCAAATGAAAGAGGCCTTATATTGAGTCTTTATTAATACACGATTTTTATTTTGTGTCATTCATAACGAATCATAATGTTAAAATGAACGAATTAATAGAAATAATAATAATAAAAGTGTTATAGCTTGTAGGAATTTATTTTAGTTAAAAATCAATAAGTAAGACACACAATTCATAATAACAACAACGCTGGAAAAACTTTATATAATCCTATATTGTTTAATATCAATAAATTTTCTCATTAGTAGCTTAGTTTGAATAAGTGGGTTAAAAATAATTATAGGGAAAATAAATTTTAAAATGAAACTCTGTAGAAAGGTTCAATAGATGCACCACCATTTTGAAAAAAAATTTAAGTTACTAGAAGACTCAAATATGTATTCATAGGACGAAACAATAACCAAGTTTACTACATAAGAAAATACTACATCATGAATTTATTAAAAATATTATTTAAAAAGCAATGAATATTTAAGTGTTTCTCTGTATCACAGACTGAAGTTACAGCATAAGTTATGGATCAAATATAGCTCTAGCAATCTAAATTAATGAACCCAGACTCCTCTTCTGATTACATGCCGTTGTATATGTAACAAGTTACAACAGCCGACAATGCATATCTTACCAAATTTTAAGTAATCCAGTGCCACGGCAACATTCATAATTCTTTAGGAACTTTGAATACCAAGCCTTTATTTACTTATAATCAGGGCTTTCTTTGTAGGAGCACGCAGTGCCTTCAAAAGAAAATACCGAAAAATTGCCAGAAGTTGGTTTTCGATTTGAAAATTTTAGAACATCTTACTATTATATACCGTAAGTATCTAAAATAACAAGGTGTACATTTTTGCACTTTTTGAAATGTATCTCATCACGTGCCTCAAAAAGGAAATGACAAAAAAGACCGGCTTATAATTAACGAAAAAAAAAAAAATAATAATATAGACAATATTGTACATACTTTTAAATATAAATTTGATATTCAGTTTCAAGTTAGCGTGATTTATGATCTTATAAGCCTTTATTTAAATGCGGCATTCCTAGTAAAGGTTATTTCTGTATGTGTTACATCAAGAATATTTATAATATCTTAGTCCCTTTATGTGGTACCTTCTAATTTATAGTCTTGAACTTTAAGCGAAATTAAATCATAAAATTGTGGTGGAATTTTGTGCTTATCGTTTAGGATTTCTACGTATAAGCAACTTGGCTAATTTAGTAACTTTGTTAGTTTATTTTAATTAAGTCCATGGATATAAAATACATGTTTTGGTTATGTCAGATACTTGTTAGTATACATGTGTGTCTTACTAACAGTTTATGTGTGACAGTTTAGCTTTGTACAATTACAACATTCGTAATGTAGCAACCAAGACAACAGTTCAAGCTGAGGTTTAGCCGCTTTAACACTCTTAAGCTTGTTACTAAGCGGCTGAGCGCCATTAGTCCGGTGAATCTGTGAAGATTCATCAGGCCAATCACGTTAGTTAGTTCGAAAAAAATCCCTATAAGTAAAGACAGCTTCTATGGGAAAAGGTCATAATTATGCATTATGTATTTATAGTTTATATACTTCCATAAAAAAGTATACCATTCGAGACAATGAATTAACATTTCTAGCTTTGAATATTCCTCTTATAGATATCACGTATTATAACAACAAGGTTAATATGTATTTTACTATTGTTTTATTTTAGAGCAATTGTCTAATATAATATAATAATCACATAGAAAAATCTATGTTTAACCACACCATATAATTTATGTTACAAGAAACAATAATTTCGATAAAACGAAATCCTTTAAAAAATATTCGTCGATGTATCATCGTCGATCGTTCATGCTATTTTCAATTGAAAGTTTTAGTAATTCAAAATAAATTTGAAATCTTTATTGACTTCGGAAGTATTTTCTAGTAACGAACGGTTTTCTATCAACAAACGCCTGTGGAATTTGTAAGTATGTAACAGAAACAAGTGTGTACATTAAATCATAAATGTACGTACAACATAAGCGTGGGCGTAGTGATTCGGCCTCGATACTTGTTTAAAGAGCTCAAAGCTAAAAGGAAAATAAGAAGTGTGTGAGAAAAGTAGTATATTTGGTAAATTATTATACAAGAACAGCGATGACCTTTTATACAAAGTCATATTTGTTCTACAGAAGCATAACGCATTTTAACGAGTGATTATTTAAACACTACTCACTCAAGTATTAATACTACAATATCCTAGGCAGATAGATGACAAGTTTTATGGAAAGCGGAGCTGCTCAATGATATTATAACTAAAAAGCTGGCATTAAAGCTATACTGTTAGATTAGGTTAATGTTCCGACTTGGCTTCATAACATTTCCTATCTACTAAGATCTACTTAAGATACTTTATTAGCATCTATCCCAATAATTATATATCTCACCTCCACGTACATTTACACTGTAATATTTCTTTAGTTTTTATTTAATTATAACAACGATTATTAATTTCTTTTTTCTCTTAATTTTAAGTTAATACGCGCCACCATTTATTAGTCAATCTGTAATCAGGTGTTAGGCTTCCATGAAACAGGCATTGCCTAGTATGGGTAGATAATTAAAGCATAATTATTATTTTGTAAAGTATTTTAGAAATAAAGATATTTGTACTTGATTTATCTAGTCCATCAGGATAAAATTGCAACTATTCAATTCCAATCCATCCTAGATGGCCATGATCGATATGCAACATTCATAACTGTTCCTGCATAATCAAAAATCTCGATTGTACACCTCGACCGAGTCATAATTTTAAATCACATCGGCGTTAAATTATCTCGATGATAAAGTAAGCGAACCGTTACTTTATGGTTGGGTATTTAAATGCGGCTTCTGGAAAATGAGGCAATTTAATAATCCCTCTGTTACGGGATTCTTAGGGTACTGTTGCGTATCGAACACAAAATTATATTTATATTTACTACACCGACCGAGATTCGACCAAAAGGACACACATTTTTTTTGTCCGTTTGTTAAAATATAGATATTATTGTATGTTTTTCTTTTTGTTTTCTAATTGGTAAAAGTGTATAGAATATTTGTACCAAGGGGGCGTATAGTATATAGTATGACGTATAGAGACTTATAAAGGCTTTGATTCGTCGATGGTATTTGGAAAAAACTAATTCTATGATTTTTGACTGCTAACGACTCTCGTCGATAGACACTAAACAAAAAATCGGTAGGCAATTAAAGAAGACAATGGTACTGAACTGTTTTATTTTTGCATATACTTGTGTATGGATATTCATTTAAGTTTTGTGTAGATTTTAAATTAAAACCATTTTATTAGAAAATGTAGGATTAGTATGCTTTTAGTTACCCTACCTCGTTTGTTCAGTCATGAATTTAGATGATTCTAAGATAAAATACGTAGTTAGTATTACTGCCGTTTCTCGTAATAACACCTTTTTAAGCTAATAAGACATCTGATAGAATCTGTAATTATTAAACACATAGTTTATTGTACTTGCTTCTATCAAACTTATCCTTTTAAAGGAATGACATTTTAACAGTTTTAACAATTTTTAAACCTAAAAACTAAAATTAAATAAAAGGGCGTATTCACTTACAAATTTGTTGTCCTTAAGTTAATAATAAAGTGTGCTAAGAATAGCACCAAAATATCGTTTATAAGCTGTAGTATGAGTTTAAGTTGCCAGAATATATGCCAGATGATGCCAAGATTTGTCAGTGTTCCTGTGGTGAACCTAGAAAGGAGAAAACACAATGGGGCTTAAATATTTGTCAATATTAAAGATCCTAAAAAAGAGAATTAAAACAAATCTTGGACGTTAAATAACAATTTAAGATTTTCAGGACAACTACATGGTCGATTGTCGAAATTCGAATTCAAATACAAATTGCGTGAAGCAATTACTTTATCTAAACTTAAAAAAGAGTATCTAAATATCTGTAAAAGCCGATATAAGCCAATATATTTAGAGATAACAACACTATATTTGTAATCTTGTTTAGTACCAATAAATAAAATTATTTATTCCCCTGTCATTGGAGTTCACACTGCACAATGTGCAAAATCGTAAAATCCACGTTCAAACACTATAAAAAGCAACAGACGTTTTAAAATGTGTCACAATTTAAGGCGTCTCTAAATTTATTTGGATCTAGCGTTCAAAAGAACAAAGTAAAGTGAACTGTTAATGTTTATCGTCATAATATTATATTGTGGTTATAAATATGTAGTACCTGGACGACCGAGCCTAGTTCGTTTCTTTAAAAAACATTTTTAAATTAAAGTAAACTGATAGATTAGCCTCACAAAATTAATATTTTTCTACGAAAAAAGAAATGAAAAAAAGATATCTCTTTTGTTGTCACTCTGATTCGAACTGAGGTTAGATGGATTTTTGAAGCAGCCGATTTCTATCTGAGCTATTTTTGTTTTGACAGCGGCGGTGAAGTTTACCTTTACATTCTAGCTATAATTTTTCATTGCTTGAAAACTCAGATAAAAAAGTTATCCATGAATGAAATCTAGCTAAATGGATTTCTCGTCCCCGAAACTACGTTTCACGGAAATAGCTGACGCCGTTTCGGAGATCTTGAATATATAAAATATACAAAAATTGATCGTTTAAAGGTATTCGATAATTAAAGTTAGGATTATGACATGAATGGGAACATACCCTTGGTAGTATGTCAAATGTTACTGACTTTAACTGATTGTGAATTAAATAAAAGTTAAAAAACGTTAAAGTTAGGTTGGTTGCTTATCTCCGAATATTATAATTATTTTCGATGATAGCAAACCACGACTAATCTTTTTAAACCAAGATAACGTGAAGGGCAAAAAACCCTGCAGTTCATAACTTAAATATTCAAGTGACAACTTAAAATAGCTTTTAAAAAGATTTTACGAAGTGCGGACAAAGTATACATGAGTTTACCTAATACCTAATAACAAATGCATTAAATACTCGCATAATGATGTGCTTCCTAAAAATTACTACGTTCATAGTCCGAGAACGGCTCGGACCTAAATTTAAGAAAACCTTGAAAACTTTGAAGATTACTATTGAGGTTCCTGTTCTTAAAACTTAATTTTCCAATTCTTATTGAATGACCTTAATACCTTCAAATAATTCGTAAAGAGTATTCTCTGCTTATTTAGGTCAGGCTATATTGGGCCTTTGCTCCGGAAGGTCGCAGAGGCGCCAACAAGTCGAGATTAATTGGACCGTCGACGTTCAAATGTCAGATGGGAAAAGTTTCAGTTTTTTTTTTTGCAACTGGCACATCAAAGTTTGATTCTCAATTACCAATTTAAAAAGAAATACCAGTAGCCCAAGCTGCTTTAGATTATTATGGAATTTATTATGTTGGGAATCATATCAGTAAGAATCCCCACTGCTTACAAAGTCTTCAAGGTAGCTTATTGGACAAATGAGTAAAATAGAAGTTTTTTGTTTTCATTACATTACTTAGGCGATAACTTAAGTATTAAGCTGATTTTCTTCATAAATAAACAAGCAACAAAACCGTTACAATTTTTTCTATTGATGGCGAAATTACAAAGGATAGAATATCTAATATCACAACTCTCTGGAGTTAGATACTGGTTTTTAAAACAGTCCTAAAAACCATCCAGCCCAGCAAATAAAGTCCGTTTTCCAAGAGCCTGAATGTAAAATCGCAAGTTTGCCGATTCACAATACGAGGTCATTCCCTTGTATCCCGCGTCAAGTTTGCAAGATTATTTGCAATTCTTTTCTACTTTGTTGTATATAAATAGCTACGTGTTTTTACTTTAACAACGGTTTGTTTATGTAAAATATGGGAGTTTCTTTTTATTAAACGTGCAACAAATTTGGTGACACACTAAGGAATATTATTTATGGATAAGTTTTATTTGCGGCCCTGAATTTATTAAGGCACAGAATTTATTAAGACAATGTTAAAATATTACGATTTTAATCTATGCTAATGTTATAAAGCTGGAGGGTTTGTTTGTTGGTTTGGTTGAACGCGCAGTCTCAGGAACTGCTGGTCAAATTTAAATAATTATTTCAGTGTTAGATACCTCATTTATCGAGGAACGCTATATCATCATCAGGCTAATACTGTTAGGACTCGAGCACCAGTAAAGAAGGTTTCAAAATTGTTTTTATTTTTTAGCTGTAACCCATAATAACTATTCCACGAGGACGAAATCACGAGCAGAAGCTAGTGTTATATATATTAAAAAATAAGGGCAAATCTTTAAATATTACAATGATTTCATTGAAATTATTGTTTTTTGCCTGAAAAACTCTTGAATAAATGTTGTCATAATCTTTTACTATATACTTTGGTCTGTTGAAACGGATAAAATTTTGATAGTAATGTAAACGAGACGCGAATGATACTTTGAAAACTTGCGTTAGAGAAAAAAAACTCATAATTTTACAGTGGTATTTTCTACTAACAGGAATAAAATAAACAAAATGGCATAAAAAACAGCAAAAGAGAAACGTGACGCACACTCATGGAATCATTGACCACCGTGAGCCTCTGACTCAGTTGGGTACTGGCTTCCGACCATAAACACTGAAACAGCGCTATTGTGTTTCCTACTCTCAGTTTCTATGATATTTTTTGCTACCGTATCTGATTTATATTTTTATCATAAATTTTATTTTCGTTTACGTGTCAAATACTATGTTTTTTTACTTCCGTTCGATGACTGGCTATTATTTAAGTAGCTGTTTGGTATAAAACATAAGGGCGAGAATAATTAAAATCACTATTAAATTTGTGAAAATATTTAAATATCCATATAAGCTCTATATATAATATGTTATCAACTCATGTCCTGAATTTAATGTTCAGGATATAAAAAAATGCCTTTGTTAACAACAGATATTGATATCTTAATATTAAAATCAATATCTGTTGTTAACAAAGGCATGTTTACCTCTTAAGGTAAAAGATTTATACTCAATATTTGGAATTTTGTAACTTTTGAACAATTTATTCGACTCGTAGGTTCAAAGCATGTTCTTTTAGGAAATAAAACGGTCTACAAATATCTACACGGTCTATATTTTATTATTTCTACTTCTTTAGGAGTTATTCAATTCAACTTATTAGATTTTTAATACCTTTTTGGCGAATTCATCAAACTTGCCTATGCCTGACTTAAATATTGAGAGTATCTTAAAGTCATTGTAATGGTATATCTAGGGATATATTATGTTGTACAATTTATTTAACTGTCTATAATAAACGAGAATAAAGACAACAAAGGTTTACAGGTAGCAAACTTCAAGAAACTACTTTGTAAATACTCAAGCCTCTATAATCTCGTGTGAAAACTCTGAACCATTCCCCAAACACTCGCAAATATTTGCACAAATGCTTAAAGAGTTACGTGCACAGGTAATGCAGGTTTTAGAACAAAAGCCAGGATGTTCGTCGCAGAGCGCGCCGCACGTCGTGTTTACCACGCGTATCCGGACCAAGGGAAAAGGATCGTATATCGCGTTATGTAGCGGACAATATTTAAAAAACTCGTATACCGTATTACATAGTATATCTGTGTATATGTATATGAACACAGTTTCCCAAAGTTTATTGTAATTTTCATTTTTTTCACGAACAAAAATATACACCTTTAAATAGATTTCCAAGTTTATTTGTATTCCGTGTACGTGATTATATTCAATCTACTAATGTACGAATGTATTCAGAGATAAGGATATATCTGTAGTTAATTATAGAGAAATCTTTGTATGCAAAGTTGTGATACACGTTTAGATAGATGCGTTTTATTTTCAAACTTGTTTTCGCAAAGAGATCAATTGTAATTGGCAATACAAAGTGAGAGAGGGGCAATCGCTAATTAATACGATTCAGTACTCACTCCTTGACGTATTGCATGAGCGCTAGTGGGCGCCCAGTGGTCGACATTCGACCATAGTTAATTGATTTTTTAAAGTTTGAACATTATTAGAGTTCTTTTGTCAAAGGGTATATACTTCTATAGTCAAAGGTTTTCATAATGGCTACTCAGTTATTTGCCATTTGCCATGATCTTTATTATATAATCATTAAAAAAATCTATTTGTAAATGAAAATAAGTTATAAATTGGGAACACGTGGTAAAGCTCAAATTTTAACCAAACATAACTTTACGAAAATAAAGAAATTTATCGCAACCCATGACACAATTTTCAATTAATTTTATATGACACCATGGGGTGGTATTTCTGGGTAATATTGAATTAAATGTAGGTTGTTCATTATGAGAAATAGTGATATGCCCAGTATCATCGTTTGGAAAAGTAATGGATGCACAATACAATCAAATGGTGAATCCAAGACAAAAACGTTATTATTACTACCATTACATTTGAAAATAAATTCTTTTTTGTTGACACATGAGGTTGAATTGCAACATTGTAACCGCGGAGGTCTAAGTCATGGATTACTTTTATGAACAAAATCTTTATTTAGACTATACACGGTATCATTTGGCTCATTTTTTTTATTAAATCATCATTTGAAGTGAGTTCACCATAAAAAATAATAAACATTAAAATAATAATTATATTTTATAATATCATTGTTGAATGTAGGATGAAAAATGGTAATTGGAACGTAAGAGTTAAAAAATACATACAGTCAGGCATACCAACCTCCTTCACAACCTCTTTTGAACTTCGTAATTATTGACGGCTATCAAAATGTCTTTTTTATTTACATGTGTGTATATATTGTATAAAATTCAAGCAATAGTGTGAGTAGTGCATATTTTGATTAATTTAATGTACTTCTAATGCATTTTATATTAAATTAACAGCTTTCTGCACTTCTCCGCTATATAAACTTTAACTATGCCAAATCTCAAGTTCACCCGTTGACGGGAAATAGGTTAAAAAGGGGTACAAAAATTTTGATTCACGTATTAATATTTAGAAGATAATAGTAAGTCACCAAGATTTGTTAGTCCTGATATAGATACAGGTCATAGAGTCGTGGTTATTTCAAAATGATGAAGTCAATTGATCGATGCGTGTTGAATTAAAAAAATATATATATGTTTAGCAAAATCAACCTTATATTGAACAGGATAAATTGAAAACTTTATTTAAAAACGCGGCTTCGTTTACGTAGAAATTGAAACTATTATTAAATAATACGTTCGTCGACTCCAATTTTGAAACATTCTTCATTGGTGTTCCGCTCCTATGGATCTTTGCATCATAATATTTACTCTATAGTCTTTCTCAATAAATTATCTATCTAACACTGAAAGAATTCTTTAAATTGAACCAGTAGTTCATGAGGTTAGCGCGTGGAAGCAAACAAACTCTTCAGCTTTATAATATTAGTATAGATAAGCATAGACTAATATAGATAATTATATTCAAAAAAGCGCTTAGCGATAGATTTTCAATTTGAGAGTGTTAGCCATTTAGATGAGCTTAGGAAAAAGTTGCAACACGAAGGCACCAAGCAAATATGTTACGGGAAGTAATGGCAAAGTTTGACAATCGCTTGTTTTACGCAATATAACTGTACGACGGATGAGTAATCGACGGTAAATATTTTTATATTTACCAACGACCTTAATGTTTAATATAATTGTATTGGATGTTGATTTATATTTAACACCTTGGGTGCCTTTTTTCATTCTCCTTTCAGATTGTTACACGATAATTTACGTTTCATAATTACATCTGTATACGGCAGATTGATTGCACTGTCGATTGAATGTCTAAATAATTGTTTTTAGGTTACTATGGTTCATTAATTTACTTAAATTCATGTTCTAATGTTTGAACCTTTGATAAGCTAATTAGAAATGCTAAAATTATATTGCATTTTATAACGTTATTTTTTTTGTAACAGTAATCATTATTGTAAATAAGAGAATGAGGAAATCTAACTCCTACAAACATTAAAGAATTTGGAATGATAACATAATAAATTGCAAAGACCAACCGCAAAATTCTGTAGAACTTACATTAATATAGGGTTGAGTAATAAATACTTCATATATATTTTTTATTGTAGCACGGCAAAGTGATTGCGCTATGCCTGATGGTAAGCACAGTACAATCCAAAAATAATAGCGACCACCGATTGACACACTGTCCATCGCCGGTCGCCACTATCATGCCGGCCTGTAATAAGCTGGATATGCACAGGCTGATCCCGAAACGCGACTCGTAGAAGCGAATCACTATTACGGACTTTTTCGCCATATACATGGTGGTTGCGACCCAGTCGGGCTGTAAAACCCTACCACCCCGCTTGCGCCATTGCCTCGTTCGTTATTCAGCAGGGTGCACCACGTGCAGGTGAGGTTGGCTTGGGTGTCTCAAATCTTATGATGTTATTCGACACCCCTTTCACCCCAATTATTTTACAAACCACGAATTTATGTTGTTTTATTTTATAATATTTTTGGTTATGAAACGTTATCAGTTATTCTGCTGTTCGTTAATTTGCTATTTTGTATCGTAATTCGTATTGCAATTTGTAGCAATAATAAAATACGATTTATAAATCTTTACTTCTATACTAACATTATAAAGAGGTAAAGTTTGTGAGTTTATAACGTTGTAGGGGGTAATCTCAGGAACTACTGGTGCGATTTGAAAAATTCTTTCTGTGTCATTTAGCTCATTTATCGAAAATGGTTATAGGCTATATATCATCACGCTAAGACCAATAGGAGCAGAGCACCAATGAAGAATGTTTCAGAATTGGGTTTTTTTCCTTTGAGAGCTTCCGCTGCGTGTTGGCGTTAGCCTAAAGCCACTATTCCACTCAAACGAAGTCGCGGGCAGAGGCTAGTATAATATAATTTAAATATAAATACGTTGTTCGTAGCTCACATATGGTTCAGAGCCATTAAACTTCACATGTGTATTCTTACAGCATTTCCGATGGGGAGTGTTCTGGGGATTTTTTTGATATGATGTTCGTATCATCATTCCGTATTGACCCTTCCGCCGACCTAGTAAAATGCCTTGATGCATATGCTAGGACATTAAACTATAGAGAAGGTTACCTAGGACGGTTTTCCGTACGATTCACACGGGTCTCTTTAACAAGTGATTCAAGTAAGTTTTTTCGAATTCGCCAACATAACATTAATAACCTCTGGTGTTGCAGTGTTTCCCATAGCTTATGGTAATTATTTACCATTAGGTGTGGCGTTACACATTTTGCTGGTTTTTGAAATAAAAAATTTTCTCCCTTTCTCATCTATTTAGTGTTGCATAATGCTTTCTTTGTCATTGTCAATAATAATATTTTACAACGGATTATCGGCAGCAGAATAATAATATCCTAATTAATTAGTTATACGTTGCGTAGAAATAAAGTATTACATTATTAGTTATTTTAATAGTGACCACAATCTTATTACAAATAAGTGGTAATAATCATAAATATGTTGAGAAATTTGCAACAATAATATTAGAAAATACAAACTCTAAACCGCAAAACTCTGTGGAAGTATCTAGTAACTATTACTCGAATATTGAGTAATATCTATATTTATACTATTCAACGTTGGTTCATTTCTTTGTTCATTGCATTAATTAGTTGTACCAGGATGAAATGTCAAATATGTGTTATTGCAGAGTTAATTATAGACAAGTTTTATCGTAAAATGCTTAGATTCAGCAATATGGTTATTGCTTATTTGTCATGCACATCATTATGTGAATTCAATATAAGTTCGTTTAGAGATTTACTATAAAATAATCGTTATTTATATACACAGTGCCCGCGAACTCTGTTCCTCTTAATTTTTATTAAAATATACGTTTTTTTATAAGAACATTCTCCTGACAATATCAAACACCCCAAAAAATTATTAGCGAAATCGGTTCAGCTCTTCTCGAGATTTCCGCTTAGCAACACGTTCAGCGATTCATTTTTATGTTATAGAGCTATATTAGCAGGTTCAATGGTACAATATCCATAATAATTAATAATAAAAAAATTACAATTATTTTCAATGAACTAAAAGGTTGGTTTTGTGTTGACACCCGAAGATGGATTGTTGTATATAACCAAAATTTATTTTATGATTTCATAAAATTGGTTTTGCGTTTTTAAAATATTGTGGATAATATTTACGGCGCATTTCATACGTGAAATTTAGTTCCCATGTCGAGAAAATCATATTAACAAAAAGTTTTTTTTCTCACATTTTCTAAAAATATGTTTGATAATACCTTATTAATTGAGAGAATATATAATCTTAAATGTGAACATAGTAATAAATAATAATAATAATTCAATAAATGACATATTTTTTAGTTCAGGTTTTACAATATGGTATTGAATATAAATATATTTTGATACAACCGCGATGAGTAATTCATAGGGTTTAAAAATATATATTGTACTTATTTTTATAATTTTACATAGTAAATCTAGATCTTGAAATACATACATAATACTGTGATAAATTTCAAAAATCAAGGTGCAAATAAATACCACCTAGTTTTTAAGACTTTTCTTCTTTAATTATAAGTTTTCTTTCTCCACAGAAACATTTAAAGTTTCTAAGTTTTGATTGTTCACTTTTAATCAATTATTGATAAATGTTTGTTTTTGTTTTACAGTTGTGGTGGACGTGGACGACAGGCCGGTCTGTGTAGAAATCTGTGATACAGCGGGACAGGTAAATAATATTTCTTTTTTATGATTTTTATAGATAATATGGAAACTCTTTTATAGTTCTTAAGTAGTATTTTGAATGATTTCGTATACGTATATAGTATATATAATAGCACAAAGTTTTATGTTTTATGTATTTATTTTTCTCTTACTGCGGTAAATATGCTTAGATGAACATATAGGGCAGGATTATGAAATATTATCCAGTTCTTTAAGTACACACTTATATGTATAATAGTAGTATTCTTAACCGACATCAGGGACTTTACAAAGAAGGAGGTCTTAAATTCGGTTGTCTTTTTTAATTTTGTTACCTCAGAACTTATGAATTGATTTTCAGAGAGAATCCACTTAACTATGGTCAAGGACGATTTGGTGTATTTTTCTTGTGTAAGATTTTTAATATTAGTTCTAGTTTTTTTTGTTAATATTTAATATTGACCTAAAGAAAATATATTTTTTAATTATTGAAGTGAAACGTCTGTATTCTGCGTCTATATATATTTGATATAAATGTTTCCGTGTAATATAACAGTTTAACTTCTATCGTGTGTTTGCACGACATACTCTGTTTTTATATGATTATTTATAATCTAGTTAGTGGGTTCGGTTGTGTGAACAATTTCTCTGGTATCACGTTTTTAACTCATACATTAGTGAACACCTCTAATGGACATACTGCGACATAAAAGTTTATCCCACGATCAGCACCTGCTTTCCATCGTCATTTCACAAGACCAACTGTTCAAATGTACAAAAAAGAGCACGTGCACCGCTATGAATTGTATGGCGCTTGATCAAATCTTTTCTCTACGATTCTTTTTTATTTAACAATGAACACGGCGTATGTTTCCCATAGTTTCACTACCTACCTGTAATTTAATGTATAGAGATCGGGCACGTACTTAGTATTTTTTTTAGACCCAAAAGATTCGATTCTTACCTACAATTTATTTCTGACGTAGCGTTAACAAATAAATCTTTTTTCTTTTTAACATTTATAGATCACTTTGTTATCTTGTTCTTAGGCTAATATATAATGTACTCAACCTATAGGGATATATAATTAGTAAAATAACTATCGGCAAATAACTCTCTAAAGCTGTCAATTTAATATGTCACTACAATCCAAGCTTTTTTTTTTCTTGTTTTGGCTCCGCAGAAGCACATGCCAGTGTCAATGTTTTCTTTCAATGGACGTTATAGTACAATAATATTACAAGCGACGTGTTATTATTTCAATATTCTAACAAGATGGTGGATCCCTTGTTAGAACCTTCCAGGCAGTTTTTGGCGCATCTCAGAATTTCGTGCTCCATGGTATTATTTTCCATTCACTTCACTTATGCACAATAAACTAACTATATTACGTAAAACACCACCAAATTTACAAAATATAGAGTCAAATAACACAAGATTATGAATAACATATAAAATCCACTACATAACAGACTAAGATCCCGCCAAAAACTCAAACTCTAAGTTTGCTATAGATAAAATAGCCGTTGGGTAATTTAAATTAATAAAATGAGGATAGATATCATAAAATATCAAGATACAACATATTTATATAATTTTAAATAAAATTACGGTTATATCACAATATTCGAATTGCCTTAACTAATGCACTAATATATTTCTTTATATTCTACTAATATATTCATTTTCTTACGAAATAATATTTATTGTAACTGTAAGTATGGCATCGTAAATTTATCATCGCGAGTACTTGTAATGTAGCGACGCTTACTTTATATTATGACATCCGCGATAATCCACATGTATAAACATAATTGTATGTCTTTAAAATGCCCACCAAAAGTCAAATAACTGAAATTATTTTTGTCATATGCATGTAATTCAAAAACGTTGGGTTATATGCGGCCCTTTTTTGGCAAAAATGATATTAATTCTTATCTAGAGAAATATTTTAGATACGCTGAGTATTCAATGTAGAGAATGAATATTTTAGAAGATATCAGATCTAGAAAAGCGCAACGAAAACGTCATTTGTGAGTAAGATTCTTATGTATCTTGTATAGCTTTGGTAAATTGATATTATCAAATCTTTAAAAAAAACAAATGAAAGTAATTAAATAATACTAATTCTTTGGCAAAAATGCTAATTAATACTTATTTAGAGAAATATTTTAGGTACCTACACTGAGTATTCAATGTAGAGAATGAATATTTTAGAAGATATCAGATCTAGAAAAGCGCAACAAAAACGTCATTTCTGAATAGATTCTTATGTATCTTTTATAGCTTTGGTAAACTGATAATATCAAAGCTTTAAAAAAACAAACCTAAATAATACTAAATAACTTATAATGCATCTATGCGAAATCGGGACAAATTGCTAATAAAAAATGAAGACATTTGTAGCGTTACATTTTAAAATGGCCTATATATGACATATTTAATTCTCCTATGATTTCCAGTTGTTTTACACTTTTCCGTTCATAAGGTTTTTAGGTTTTATGTTCTTCATATTTTATAAGTACATACTTCGAAGATATTGAAAAACAACGTAAAATATCTAGGACGGCTTAAATTGGATTTAGCTCAATTTTAAATGCAACGACATATTTGAAAAAATAAAATATTTCTTCATTATTTCTTCTAACTGAAGTAGTAGATCTAATCATAGCTTGCTTCTAATGAAGGGACATTAGGTTAGATTGTGCAATATTATTTGTTGAGTAACCGAGTATGGTTGGTAGCGTCGGCGACTTTCACGCATGACCCTTTTATTAGCACTCGCTCTCTACATCCAGTTTTACAAAGTTTTTTGGTCAGTAAATGCGTATTTTATTAGCAAGTGCTTCATATGCGAATGCTTCTAATGACTCTTAAACAACTAAGTTTTTACTTTTTAAATTGCACTCGTGGGTATATTATGGCTTTATTTTACTAAAGCCCTTATATAAATCTCAAGTGTTTGTTTGCTTAAACGCGCTGATCTCTAAAATTACTAGTCAGATTTGAATAATTATTTTTGGTTTTATGGTATATATATTGTGAAAGATAAATATATAGTTTATCTATTATCAAACCACGTTGCTTAGAAGCTCGACAATTATGATAAAAATTGTAGATCAGAATTTAAGAAAAGCGGCCGTGTGGCGCTGCGCGGGTAATGAGGCCGACGCGGGGGTGGATTGCCGCAGGATGAGAATCTAGAATTACCGAGAAGTGTCAAACTGTGAATACCTATGACTGAATCACGTGGTCAGAGCTTCTTGCGTAATAATAATGCATTATAAGAGAATTATTTAAACCTATCTGAGTTCTAATTTTAATTTTAAAAATTAATCACAAGTGGTACTCCGAGTCACATTCAGTAATTACTGCACTAGGTGCACTAACGGGCCCGGCGGGCGTTGGCCCGCTTTGGTAATAAAACAAATTTACAAATTATATACCTAAAACTTCCTCATGAATATGAACTAGTGAAAACCAAATGAAAATTCTTTCAGTAGTTTGAGTTTATCGCGAACAGACAGACAGACATGGAGGGACTTTTATTCGTAATATATAATGATGTACAATATAAATTTTACTAAAGTTCAAAAGAATACATTACATTTATTATTTTTGTTAAAATCTGCTTCATCTGTTTTAATTCCAGGATTCAATGTCCGAACTACGAGCTCTCTGCTACCCCGGGACAGATGTCCTAATGCTGTGTTTCTCCGTTGTAAGGCCGGAGACGTTCAGATCTGTGGCAGAGCGATGGACCAAAGCAGTTGCAAGTGTCAACGCGCCTCTCATCTTAGTTGGCACGCAGAGTGATCTGGCGCAAGACTCGAGAGTGCTCCACACTTTAAGAGTAGGTTATATTCAAATTAAGCAACCTTTACTCATATTTTCAAGGTGAACTTACCTCTTTACAATCAGCAAAGCATCGTTAGTAAATATTACTCCAAAACACTGTTATAATAATGAGTTGAAATGCTTTAAACACTTGTAGAGAAAAAAATCTAACTGTCTGTTTACTACTAGTTTCAGAAAGTGTATTTTAAAAATATTGTAGAGAATATTTTTAACACCCACAAATTATTTGTTAAATGAAAGGTTAAAAAAAATTCTTGCGGCATACCCAAAATCTATATGAATAAAATAATAAAAAGATTTGCTGCTGTGCGTGCGTCACACAAAATCTACTACTGAGATTTCCATACTTTTCTTTTTTAGTTTTACCTTTCCCTTTATCTAAAAAAAATATGACTATATTGTCGTTTAATAAAAGTTAGAAAAATTTGTACTTAAAGTTCTAAGAAACGACTCTTGTAAGCACAGCTGTCCAGCGATATGTGAAGTGGCGCAAGCGGTGTGTACTCATGCGCAAGACAACGCAGCGGCTATTAACTACTTATTAATAATATCTCTTTCAAAGAAAGTGTACTTATGAAATCTGATAAATCCGTTTGGCTATCTAACCCAAAATTATTTTTACTGCTGACTGGTAAATACGTAGTTGCTAACTCTTTATCTATGCAATTGACTATACATCATTTTATTATTTGTAATATTGACCACTAAGGTGGGTACTCGCGCAATAAATACAACAAAATTATGAAAACTTATACGCGATAGTTGGTTGTGACATAACTAATAACTGTATTAACTAGCTCTGCCCGCGATTTTGTCTGCGTGGAATTTGATGTACTAAATAGTGACTAATAAAGTCATCTGAATGTATTAAGTCTAATATCTGATTATACATCTACTTTTTTTACGTACTTAAGTCGCGTCGTCATTAAAATTACAATAGCTTTTGATACAGTAAACCGATTTTAATGAAACCTGTAAATGTTACATAAACAACTAAATGTTACATGAAGCTATTGCTTTATGATTTTCTTGAAAATGGTTTATCATGACCGCAGTAGTTTAACAGTGATGGGCGATTAAACAGATAAACCGACATTTCTAAAAATGAATGAAATATATTACTTATTCTTAGACAGCTGCAACATTTTTTTTACTAAAATATAAAAAGTACAGACACGTTATATTTACATTATCATTATATGTATAGATAACTTGTTATGCATTGTGTTGCGTTCACAATATTGTCTTAGTACATACCAAATACACTTTATATGTGTATCAGATAATTACAATAGACCGCATTGTTTATACATTACCTCAGTCTCGTATCCGTTGATAGACATATTTTCAACTGGCGACACGTAACTCACAACAGATAAGGAGAAGTCGACAATGAGGATAACTATCATAAACATATAGGTATATTATTTACATTGTAAGCTGTGATTCAGATACTTTTTTTTTTCGAAATGACTATGCTATTGACCCAGCAAGGTCTTAACAGCTTCACCGGACTACTAAGGCAAGCGCTTAAGGCACTCAGCCGATTTTATTTTGGCAACCAGCTCAAGGGTGCACGGCACACCTCGGCTTGGCTGTTGCCTGTTGCATGCAAAAACGCGACCTATCTTAGCTAACCTAGCTAACTATTCATATATGTATGAGTTGTTGAAACGTATATGTGTACCAAGCATACGCGCCTCAACAACTCCTCCATATGTTTATTATCGGAAAATTGAGAGTTTTTCAGTTCGATAAGGGAAAAAAAGTAAACCCTTCCACTTTCATGTGTAAGCATGTAGGCGTGCACGTGTGTGGGGGTGATCGTGTAGTGTTGTAGCGGTAATGTATATTTGTGTGTCACCGTATTGCGCAAACAACACACTCAAGGGCCCTACCAAGGGATCGAACCTAGGCTTGAGCCGCTGCCGTGGGAGGCCTAATCGGGTTTGTGATTCAGATACCTTTATAGTGAAAAATACTATTAATTTTCTTGGAAATATTTCTATTGGAAATTTATACAAAATTTTGAAGTGGAAAAATGTGTTTAGGCGCGTAAACTTGTACAAAATTTGAAAATTTGTTTAGGCGCATTGACCGGTATTTTTGGCAGAAAAGAAATTTATAATTTGCCGTCATGCCATGCTAATAAGCGTGACCGACCATTTGGCGATTGCAGGGCTAGCGTCAGACTAGCGACGCCTAGCGAATAGACTTTATAATAATGTATATAATTACTAGCCTCTGCCCGCGACTTCGTTCGCGTGGCATAGATACACTAACACGAACACACAGCAGTTCTCAAAAGGAAAAATATCCCGATTTTGAAACATTTTTCATCTGTGCTCAGCTCCTATTAGTCTTAGCATGATGATATATAACCTATAACCATTCTCGATGAATGAGCTATATAACATTGAAAGAATTATTCAAATCGGACCAGTAGTTCCTGAGATTACCCCCTACAACGTCACAAACTCACAAACTTTACCTCTATAATATTAGATAGAAGTTATAGATTGCTCCGATGGTCAAAAGATATGAAAACCACAATAATGTTAATAATTTCAATAAACAAATCCTGAAATTTAAATACAATAATTTTATTGACCTCTTGAGCTCAAGTTCGAGACCTTATTACAAAAAAGTTAAATACGTATTAAAAAAGTTTAGGTACTTGCGTATTAAATGCATACGTATTAAATATTGGAACTCTTAAGCATTACAGGCATCTTTCATGTAGTTGTCACTTGTTTTTACATTTTAGCGCCATGTTAAATGTTTGTAAAATGGTAAATTTTGTAATGAAATTTTCATATTACGATTTTAAGCGTAATTTGAGTCCTTGTCAATGTGTTGCTCGCCTTTGAATTACGTTTGGTAATGAAGAACCATATATGTCTATTGGTTAAGGCTAGTTTGCAAAATTCTAACGCTTTAGTGATAATCATAAAATAAATTAAAACTCTGTATCATCTTATACCATGACTATGCCTGCCCTTACAGTCCCAACATGGCAACCACGCGACTCTATCCAATTTTTTAAAATCAATCGATATTTATCAATTATTATTCAATTTTATACAACAATTATTAGAAGAGGCTGTTGAAGAGTATAAAAGTATTTTTCCGAGCTCTCCACGGAGAAATGGCATAAATGTTTCCAAAATTGGTTCATTCGTATAAAAATGTGTCGAAGTCCGAGGAGAATATTTTGAAAGTCATATAATTTTTTTTATTCCGGAAAATTTTAGTCCACGTAATAACGCAATTGTAAGATATATTTTGTCTATACCTACGTTTAATATTAATATATTAACTTTTCAGAGTCGGGGAGAACAAGTCGTTTCCGAAATGGAAGCCAAGGCTTTGGCGGCAAAAATAAATGCAGTCTACGTAGAAACATCAGCCAAAACGAGAAGGCAACTGAAAGACGCTTTCGACGCGGCCATCTTGGCTGGCTTGCCGGTTATACACGCCAAAAAACCGTTTTGGAAAAAAATATTTTGTTTAAATTAATATTACATGATTAGGTAGTTATAAAATGTTTATGTATTTTTAGAATATGTATTTTGAAAGTTATGTACAGATTTAATGTATAAAAATGCTTTTATAAGTGTGCTAAAATTGAAACAATGTTGTAAATACCAACTAAAATAAATTTAAATTGGTGTGATAAGAAATTAGATGAAATTGTATACCTACATATTTCATATGTTATAGGTTTTATTAGTGATTATATATTGTCAAGGACTAACGAATGAGGATTAAAACACCTGCTTTAATATTTGTATCCCAAAGGATAAACTTTATACACATTTGATTTGTATAAACGAAACAGTGCCTTAACATTTGAAAATTGAACTTAGGGTTAGTAAAATGACATGAGATATTCAAATCAGTAATGAAAATTTATGAGTGCGTTCCAATAAGCGCTCACAACGCTCACGCTCACGACCGCGAGATTTCCCGTTCCACTTACTCTCGAGCGTTACAATTGTAAGCCCAAGTGGAACGCATTTTGCGCTTTGAGCGTTCAGGAAAATAATACAAATGGAGATCTAGAAAAAATAAAGTAAAAACTTTAATTGGTTAAGTTACAATTTGTAAATCTTAATTTTTAAGATTCAAAACATTATTCAGTAGAATTTAAAATTAACATATTTCATGTAAATATATTAATACATTTAATTAATCCCTTAAATAAAATATGTTATTTAATATAAATTCTCTTTACTGCATCGAATAATGAAATTTTTACAGTCGCCATTTTTATTGAAAATCACGCCAATTTTGCCAACACTCATATCGACCCACCTCCAGAAATAAGGCGTTGTGAGCTTTTTGTGAGCGTATATTATGACGTCATTAATGACGTTTTCGGCACGGCCGCAACGATCCCGGTAATCAAATGGAATGGCTAAAAGGCTACTGCGAGCGTTGTGAACGTCAAGTGGAACACGCCCTATATTGGACTCATGGAGTTGTCTAATAAACATGCGACTTAAATTTGACACTACACATAGATTTTGTATATACATGTAACAGATATATAATACGTAATAATATCTTCTTAGTAGTCTGTGGATATGTTGTATATAATGTCGTAAATAAAGTCGTGTGATCACTACTTTAGAAATGTTGTTGAGATTTTATAATTTATAGAAACTCGATAAAATCAGAAAACAAGGGTGAATAATCAGATCTGAAGATCAATGGACGGTTACGATCACCAAATACACAACATACATGAGAAACTGACTAAGACGTTTAAAAGAACTGAAATTGAATTCCCGTAAAAATGTCCAGACAATATTATGCAAAGAAATTGTTCTTTGACCAGTAGCTATTTTATATTTTTGTAATCAGATATATTAATGATTAATAAATAATTATTTAATTTAAATTCTGAAATCGATTTGATTATTACGAACTGAACACATGACAACACTATACATTGTTATAATTGATTTTATTATTATCAAATGTAAACCATAGAGTATATATTTTAGTGTATATTTTGCACCACATCCCTGTTTCTAGGTGTTTATAAATTACAATATTCGAATTTTGAAGTTTAAAGAATGTGTAAATTTTAAATTCGTATACGATGAAGTAGAAAACGGACATATTGATAATGATTTGTATAGTATATTATGTAGCTATAGGTGACTAAAATGAGATTTGACTTGAAAATTGTAAATAGCATTCACTTATTTTAAATGTTGTTTTGATACTCAACACCACGAACTGATAATTATATTTTAAAATGATTATTTTAAAACTGTGGTTTTATTTCATCCCTGAAAATAAACTAAAATATAGTAACTCAAAGTTTTATTCAGCTCTTTTTAGTATTTTTCCAAAATATATAGATTGTTTTACACTACATACTGCGATGCACTAAAACTTAGGTTAATTTTTTATTCATCCAAATATAACAGACGCATACATTTTGACATAAATATACTGAGGTTCAGGCTACAACTAGATTTATTTTCTTGGTAAAAGCAGCCCTATGTGTACGCGCGCACGTAATAGGGAGTAAACAGCGGCAGCATAGAGGTTGCATGACGGAATAAGAGAACGTCATGCCACTTGCCCTGACGCCATATAGGGCGATTTTACTGCCAAGCCGCGCCAATATAGGTGCATCAACGTAAGTTTTTTTTATTGTAACACTACGAAATGACAGCACTATACTTGTTGATAAGTGCATTGTAATGCGAAAAACAACAGCGCACCGTCGAGAGTTGTACAACTCATTGGCTATCGTCCATGTCATGTATATCCGCAAGCCTATTATTGTTAGTAGGATATAGATTAAATCCGAAACACGATAAAGAAAGAGTCACTGTGACACCTTTCTCACCATATTTAACGTAATTACCACCAAATTGGATTGAAATCTATACAACAACACCGCTTGATTACTGAATATACTCATTGATCTCGGAATGCGCCACGCTTAAGCAAGTCACTATCGCGAGAATATTTGGTGAATGGTCGTGATTGAATTTACAATATTCATAGTATTTTTTTCATCTATCAAATATTCTACGCTTTATCTATCTTGCAAATCTTATATAGTACTAGATTTACCAACAGCTCTGCACGTGTTTTTAAAAAAGGTATTATAGAAATATAAAATTGTGAGACCATGTACAATTATAGAAATGCTCCTTAACACATTTGTAAGTACGACGCACGCCACTTAAAGTAATATGTAACATATACATTAGATATGTAAATACTTACAGTGTATTACATAAGGTTTACCATCAGGAACATATTTGGAACCTTAACCCACCATATAACTATCTCAGTGCTTACTTACACTGTATTACGCACTAATGAAAAAATAACTTAAAATATTATTATAAAGATTTACATTTAATATACATTGCTTTAATAACTAAGATTTTGTGATTATACGAAACATTTTTCTGGAAGCAATTTTATTATGGAACTCTTAGGTAATACGTTTATGGTTTAAGAACTTATTAGGAAGACCTTTTCTTCAAAGTTACTAATAATTGTAATGTCGAATTGCAAATAATAAGCTGATATTTATTTCTCGAATCAAAAATAAAGAATGATATGAAATCTTACTAATGCAAAGTCGCGGATAAGAGCTAGTATAAACTAAAATTGCCTTAATTACCTTTTATAAACTTCGCTATCTACCAGTGAAGACTTTCACGTGAACATCGGTGTAACCGTTATGGAGAAATCACTGTAGGCGAAGCCACGGTTAACAGCTAGTAAAAATTAAAATTACCTAAATTACTTTATATGAGGTCAGCTATCTGTCTGTAAAAGTCTCGTGAAGATTAGCCTAACCGTTTTAGAGACAGCCCTACGAGCGTAGCCACGTTTAACAGCTAGTATAAACTAAAATTGCTTGAATTTCTTTTTATGAGGTCAGCCTAAGTAACCCGCTGTAATTTCAGCTGTCAGTAAAAGTGAAATAATTTCAGCTATCAGTAAAAGTGCAATAATTTCAGCTGTCAGTAAAAGTACAATAATTTCTAAGAATTAGTACATTCCTCGTCAGACTTTCTGGCAGCTTTGAATATTCAAGTTCGGGCTTGCACGTAAGAAAGATATATGTATTACAAGGAAACAATTTAATTTAGAAAATACACAAAAAGCCAACGTATTTCCGAATGATCATTCGACCAATATAGCGCTTGACGTTACTTAACTTCGGTGGTCAGACGAGGAAATGTGTTTTCGCCACTCTATTCGACACAGAGTTTACTTCCACCACTTTTCATCACATAAAAAGGTGGCCGATATATATTTCAAAGCCGTCCCATAAGCAATTTCACTTCAAAAATTGAGATGTTATGTAAATAATCAAACTCTTAACATCGAAAGGTCATGCGCTAAAAAAGGTGAGAGACTTTACAGTATATAGGACAAAGGTTTACAAACGAATCTCCACGCATTTAGAACTCGATAATAAGTGGCGTATCGGATTAAATTTATAGGATGTTGTGAGAAGGAAATATTCACAAAGAACGCATGGTTAATCACTAATGTTGAAATACAGCAATTCATATAGAGATCAATGGATATCATCAAGATTATGGATATATTTTTGGTGTCAGTGCGTGGTAAGGAACAAGACTAATCACGATGAAAGTTCATGGATAGGGTTTATCTTTTTTATGTTTATTATATGTTTGCTATTTTTACTATAACAAGCACTATTTAGTTATATAACTTATACTAAATTATATACATTATATTGTATTATTCGTTAGTTTTGTATTACTAGTTTGTTATTTGTTTGGGTTAATTTCCGAAAAAACTGAACAGATTTTAATGTAGCTTTTCTTAACATAAATATCTGCAATAAAGGTATGCATTTTATGGAATAAATACAGAAACGAACAAAAGTTTTTATATGGTTTCAGTTACGAAGGGATGCTTTTTAACTTTTTAGCCTATTGCTCCACGCCAGTCGTTCTTGACGAGTAAATTCCAGCTGTACGATGTTAATACGAATCTCTTTTATGGCTAGTTTTGGAGGATTAAAATTCACTTGTAGATTTTAGTATTATAGAATATTTCTCGGAAAAAATAAGTTTTTCTTTGTAAAGAATCAAATTTAGATTTGCCCTACTTTGCCGTTTCTTTATTTAATGTGGCGCAAATAGTTAGTTACTCTTTGTTATCTATTGCACGTGTGTGGGGGTGATCGTGTAGTGTTGTAGCGGTGTATATTTGTGTGTCACCGTATCGCGCAAGCAACGCACTCAGGGGCTCCCTACCGAGGGATCGAACCTAGGCTTGAGCCGCTGCCGTGAGAGGCGTAATCGGGTGTGCGGGAGCGAAATTAACCCCCAGACCGCGGCGGCGTGATCTGTGGTTACACAGGCGTGGGCGTGAACATGCTCTGTTTCGAGGGACAGGCTGGTACTGATCGTTCGTTGACGTGATTGAATCAGGAGGGTCGGTAAAAATATGTCGCGGACGTCTTTTATAACGCGCAACGTTAGGTACGGGTTCATAGTTTGCGGCGGATACCACTAAGCGACTGGGATGATTCGCGGCTTTTTTTTTAAATAACTAATCGATCGTCACAGTTCGTCGTCCACTTCTAAGAGAAATTGAAACTCTATTCAGTGTTGCCGGTTTAATCGAAATTTCTTAAATTGCAGAAAATTTAATTTCGGCTAAAAAAATTATAGGGATTGGCTATGTGGCAAATCTAGCACTGTGGAATATGAATCTTTCATTACACAAAAAATATTGAAAACATCAGTTTTTTAACACCTGTATTAGTGAAAAGCCATAAAGATTTAAGCGCCATACAAACGAAAATAGACCTTATGGCGCAAAGGTTAGCAAACAGTTTGGTAGTATAAGGTTTAAAAAAATACTGGATTTATTACAAGATTTGAATAATTATAAATGATGTAATGTAAAATTCCAATTATTATGCAAAATGTATTATTTCATTATTATTTAATTTTTAAGAACTATTTTTTTGTACTAAACCACGAAATGTCCAACTTAGCTATTGTATTTATACTTTTAGGTTAGAAAAAATATTTTACATTAAATACTGAACTAAATATACATTAATCTATTACAATATGAATATATCAAATTAAATATTGAATAATTTAGACAAATGAATATGATAGCAATAGTTTTTAGGCAATTAACTTTACTATTATTCTCTCTCCTTATTTCATATAAAACTTATTTCAAGAAAATATACAATATTTTATCGATGATAAGAAAAAAAAACGAAATATATTTTAAATTAGATATAATTTTTATGAAAACAATATCAAATACATGATAATATAAAAACCATATATAATCTGAATATAATTAAATATATTATTGTGACCATAGATTTATAGACTCATATGGTACATGTACTAAATGTCTTTGCCGATGGCGGGAAATTTAAAAATTTTTAAAAAAGCGCGCTGGGACCAATCTGTCCCAAAGCTAGTATCCAGGTTAAATATCCTTAATCTCTTTTAAGGTTTAATTATGTTAGTTAATATCTATATTTGAAAATTAGTGAACATATGTTTGCCAATAACAGTTAAACAAATTTGTTCCGATGATTACCGCTCTAATCATCTAATTAGCATCTACGTAACTATTAAGCTTAACGAAGCTACTACTCTGACGTCACTCAATGCAATAGGATACCCGTTACTCGTGGCTGAGCAAGTTCCCTGCAATGATTAATGATTTTTTGTCAAACCGAATTTTGATTAATAAAAAACCTAGGAAATTTATTGGCGAACAGGTTTTTTATTTTGCAAATTTGGGGATCTTTTTTTAATTCCGCGCTAATTGTACATTTGACATTGACAACACTATTGCTGTCATGCAATGTTTATTGTTTAATGAGGATTGTATGAATCCGCTAAAATACATGTGAGAGAAATTATAAACAACAAAAAAAATATGTCGGAAGAACAACATTACGAAGATGTAGATATATCTGATATAATAGACGATTCGGAACCTTACCTTGATGATCCGGTAGACATTCAGGATACAGAAATAACAGATCTTCCTGTTAACACGATACATTTAGAACCGATTCATTCAGAAGATCAAACCAGTGAAAAGAAACAACATAAAAGTGAAGTTGTGAGAACAACCAAATTACCTATGGCCCGAATAAAAAATATAATGAAGATGGACCCTGATGTCAGCGTAATATCTGGTGACGCCGTTTTCTTAGTTACTAAAGCAACTGTAAGTTTAAGTACACTACATACATAAATAATTTGCATTCGATGTAGTTAACGTTGGTTTACTACGCAGACAGGTTATTTATTGTATCAAATATAATCAAGTATGCAGTTTATGTGATATTCATTTGTTGATGTAACCTTACCATTTGTAACTAAAGTAAAAGTATTAGTTCCAATCAATTATATCTTCTTACACTTGAGACTTTAAATTGGAGTATTGATTAAATCTAACCTAGTTTATCATTTCCATTAACCAGCATAGTTAAGTCATCCTGGATGGGAAGATAGATTGTCACTTTGTAATATATACTTTCAATTGTTTCTCACTTGACTACTAAAATGCAGCTCCCAAATTTCATGTTGTAGACATATACCTAATTGCGTAGCTCCAGGAGTGTGTTGGTTTTATTTGACACAGACATTGTTAACCATTTATCTTTTTATAAGATGTCTGCAAATTTTTTTCCCCAATTTGATACTCTAATCAATTATCAATTTTCTCTATTTTTAGAATGTTATTGGGATTACCACGATTTTGTAGCGCTTCCGAGATGTTTGCAAATGCTAGGGTTGATGATTTCTTTGCTATAATCCATAAGAGAACAGCATCCATGCTGGGTAGACTTTGTGATAGTCCCAATAATATAATGAGAACAATGGCAAACATGTATGACAGTCCTTTCATGAAACACTGGACATCTGTTGTCATATAATATTGTGATGTTCATCTTTTCATCCTATTTCATATTCATTTGTATAAAGGCACATATTATTTTAGTTTTTTAATTTTATTTTTTAAATTACTACGAATGTATATAATTAGTTTTTGTGGATCCTTGTTGTCTTATAAATAAATAATAATTATTATTAATCAAATGTCGAGGCTGCTTAACCCTAAGAAGTATGCTGAGTTTTACTTCACGAATACTTATGCAGTGTGATCCCAAACTGATATTGTTATATAATTGACCTAATCACTTTGTTTTTATGCAAAACTAGTAAATTTATCACCTTCATTAACTATTTAAAATTGAATTTCATATATTTAAAAACAAATAAAATTAATGTTTTTTTGCAGGAATTATTTTTACAAACAATGGCAAAAGAAACATATTCATATACATCATCAAATAAAAGGAAAGTTATTTCAAAGAAAGATCTAGACCTTATAATAAGCAAAGTTGATTGTTTGTGCTTTTTGGAAGGTGCTATGGACTTCTGAAGACAACTTCATTTGGAATAATATAAGTTAATATCAATGTGTGATAAAACTGGACACAATCATGATAGTTGGAGAGACAACCTAATCTTAAAGGTATTCCCAGTGAGACAATTGGAATAAGGTTTTTTATTTCTCGAACTGACTACACTATTGGCATTACTAGGCCTTCACAGCTTCACCGGACTACGATTGGGATAAGGAGATTGTTGGAACAACAACTATAATACTTGCTATCAACAAATTTTATTTCCAAGAAACCAGACTGGCATTATGGATGAAATAAAATAATCATGTTCAGAACAAAATAAAACAACTGCAATCACATTCAAAATATTTCAATTTATTGATTCCACAATTTTATATACAATACAATTTAATATTTTTTCTCTCATTATACAACTATAAATAATGTAACACAAACACTTTGTAAGATGAAGAAACAAAAATGTAAATTAGAATAAATTTGTACTTCAATTGTACAAGTAATTAAGGAGATTAAAATGATTGTACATGAAATATTCTCATCATTAAGTAGTTAACAATATCCTACACAATCATAAATTTAAGAAAAATACAATTTATTATATTGAGCATAACTTTTTTTAATTATACCACTATTAGGCACAAATTGTATTTAGAGATTGTCAAAAATATAATAAAAAAACAGGAACTTCTAATACTCATAGTTCATTCTTATTTACACAATGTACAGTGCCTAAAATCTATTGTAAATAATTTTAAACTTGAACACCAAGAACTTATGATATTAATGTTCCCTTAATGTTCACAATTGATTCAAATATTACATATAAACTTACTCTATGAAATTATTAAAAATTAACCCTTTACACTCTGGGGCTCCGGAGTGGAACCATTAAAATGTTGGTGAATGTAATTTTTCATTCCTGATAATATGTATTATGTATTTCTAAATAATCATGAGAATCAAAGATGCATTGCTAAAATGACTGATTTATATATGAATTCTTTTGGACAATAATAGGTGATAGATAATCTCGGTGAATAGCACAAATATTTTTTGTTGATTTCAATACATTTATCAAGGATTACCTTTAGCTGAATATAACCCAAAGTGAAACAAAATTAACAAAAAAAATCTATGCATCTATTTACCCCATTTTTCTAATACCAACTTTTTTTCGTCTTTTGAATATAATATGTATAGCCTAATAGTTTATTGCATAATTCTATTTATTTTAAGACAAACACACAGATAATAAGAGCTTCATTTGTTTTATTGCAATGTTTCTACTAAACTGTGTTGGAAAAACACCTGTATGACAAAGTGTAAAAAAATATTATCCACTTTAATAAGCAGACATGATTTGTATCATCTTAGTGCTTTATTTTATTATTTTTTATTATTATAATTTCTCGTCACGAATCATAAGCTCATAATCATTTATCTCTTTACGTGTAAAAAGCGTCTGAATACGCTTATTAGTATATCCATTACTGAATCCAGTTTCGTTCCTGGCGCAACTTAAATTATTTCAAACAACACAAATAACATTGAGAATCTTTTTATTAAAATTATGTACAAAATATAAGATACGTGACACTTACTATACTAGAAAAAAGGTAAACAAAAAAAAAGAGAAGTTGATGATTCCAAACACTTAACTTATTTGAAACTTAAAATAACTTGAAAAATCTAATCTGTCAAAATATTACATGTTCATTATTAAAAAAATTATACAGTTTCATAGTCTTAATCTATAATGGATTTGATTGACATGCTAATCTATTTGAAACGGTAAATTAGCTGCTATTCTGGGCTTTTTCTTCTTTATAGGTTTAACTCCTGCGTCACTCTGTTGCTGGATCTAGGAACGAAATATTTGTTTTCATTTCAATAATGAAATAACATCATCAACACAGCAGTAGTTTAATTTTTTTTAGTACCTTTAAAGTTTCAGTGTCTCACCACTAATTGGAGTAAATAAATTTTTAATTTTTAGATTTTTTTCTATATTTTAAATGAAAAAAGAAATAAACAATGTATTCATAATAACAAAAACTCACCGATATATTTACAGGCTGTGGCTTCGGTAACATTGATTTCGATGTTAACAATTCTTCTGTATCTTTTCTCATAAGAGAGTTTGTATTTTGGACTCTTCTGTAAAAAAGATTATTATGGTAAGTATAGAAATAATAGTTATCGGTAGTATTAACCAGCCATAGTGTCATCTCTTTGCTCTATTAGTACGAAAAAAAAAATCAAATTTCTAAATCACAATACCATCAAAATGGGCATAAAAGTATCAACAAAGTCTTCTGCCACAGTCTGTCTGTTAGCGATAAACTCAAAAACTACTGAACGGATTTTCATGAGGTTTTTACCAGTAGATAGAGTGGTGAATCACGATAAGCCTTAGGCATATAATTTGTCTATATTTTTTTCTCGTCAGGGCAGGACAACGTCCGCCAAACCCACTTGTTTTAGATAAATAATTAAATAAAAAACTGCACAAATAGATTTTTACTATCAGTAAAAAAAGTACCTATATTAAAAAAAAAATTGTGCAGTTCACATGAGGTAGTAGTGAAACCTTAAAAAAATACATACACGTGAATAATACACCATGATGGTTATGTCATGGTGACATAAAGTCAACAAAACCCAAGTCGTAATCCACAGGCGTATAAACACGTTGCTCTGATCGGAGCAAGTATTATGCAGTGCAGGTTGTATAATGAAAAGATCGTAAATATAAGATAAACTGTATAATGTATTCTAACATCTTTTTATATATTGAGGTAAATCCGTTATTTTATCTTTTTTTTTTGTTTGTTTTAAGAGCCAGAATAATTATTGTTAACATTATCGTAACTTTGTTATAAAAATATTCCCAAAGAAAAAGCAAACATTTCAAGAGAGAAATGATATATTACTATGTCGTACTCAAAGACAGATTATACGATAAAACTTTAGGTACTATTATCAATTTATCGCTCTGGTATATACTGCAATAGATAAGAGTATAAACAAGAAACATATACATAACCAAAAGAAATGTTAAGATATCGAATTTTCTTCATAACTAGTATTGTAACGAAAGCATTATAGAATTTACCTTCGACTTGTCTGAACTTGAAGCGGTACAAACGGATTGGAGGTTTGTTGTTGCTTGACCTGCTGCTCCGCATTGGAAACTTGTTTTGGATTCTGGGTATACAATAAAAATACATAAATAAACTGAAAACAATATACATTCATAATCACTTCTATACTAATATTATAAAGCTGAAGAATTTGTTTGCTTTAACACGCTAATCTCAGGAACAACTGGTACGATTTAAAAGAATATTTCAGCATACCATAACTTATTTATCAAGAAATATTATAGGCTATACATGTACATCATACTAAGAGAGATAGGAGCAGAGTACTAATGAAGAATGTTTCAAAATTGGGATTAATTCTCGTATTATTTAAAAATATGTTCACCTACGTAAACAAAGTCGCGAGTTAATGTTAGCGTTAACCTAAAATATACTATACTAGTCATAATACTCGTAAAAGAAGTACATGACTTGAGAAGTATTCAGTACAATGGTGGACAGATACAGTAGTAGAGGAAGACCAAGCCAGATATGACGATAGTTTGAGGAAGTATAGATACAAAACATGTATATAACAATATCATATTGATAATGGAGATTGCAAGAGATAACTAAAAAAGTATTGAATATACAGGAATAGAAGAACACTTAGCGAAGGTACAGATGGATTGTGTGAGGAATAATATGTGTACAAAAGATAGGTACCTACGAGACGCTACATTTCAAAATGACCTGTAGTCCGGTGAAGCTGTTAAGACCTTGCTAGGTCAACAGCATAGTCAGTTCGAGAAAAAAAAATGAGCTAAATCCAATCTTAGCCATTCATAATATTTTAATAAGATCATCAAACTTTGTTCCCATGTACATGTGATATGAAGATCCTAAAAAAATAAAACCCTTATGGACGGCTGAATTTGAACTTCGTTCTCGGTATAAAAAACTGGAAATTGGATTAAGCACATTTTGATATGTATGGGCACATGATAGCTATGTATGTTTGTGTTTATACATACATTTAGCTATTAACATTGTTTAACTTCTTTTTTAATATTACTGTATACATAAAATTTTTATTCATCTTATCCAATAATTAAGCCACTTAGGCACTATCATGATATAAATTCTGTAACTTGTTTTTTTTTTTTATACCCTGTAATATTATTTTTTTTAGAGTTGATGTTAGAGGGAAACATGTTCTACTAACCCTACTTAGGTGGTAGGACTAAAAAAAACAGATAGAATAAAATTTAATCACTCAAATGATGTAAACTATGTGGTACTTACTCGAGCCCAACTGGGTATCAAGGCATCTGGAGCACTTACACTGGGCAGATGTTTCGGGAAGCTTTGCTGTTCATACTGTCTACCCGATTGACCGCTCTGATTATTATGATTATATTGGTTCTGATTCTTCTGATGGTACTGGTTATTGGTCTGGTGGAACTGGTTACGCTGGTTGGCCGGGTACGGCATGTTTTGGTTTTGGCTGCGTATTTGGAAATGGGGATTCTGGAATTGCGGGTATGGGATTTGACTGGGACCGGGGCCTGCGAACGGTTGCCCGAAGGTTGGGAAAGGAGGAATAGGCGGTTGATTCTGTAATTCAAAATATAAATGTCATCATATTTATACGTAATTTCTGGACAATATCGGTGTTATTACAAAAAAGTTAAACACGTTTTGAACGCTTCCTTTAGAAAGATCTCTTGGTGAATGTTCGCCGTCTTATTCTTTTCCCTCGCTTTGGTTAGGTTAGGTTACACTTGCGAAAAAAGGATAACGCTATCTTACTCCGGGCGAGCGCAGTGAATTTCGTACGAAACCTTTTTAAACCAAGTATTTAACTTTTTTGTAATAACACCATATAAGTTTGAAAATTTTCACCAGTGGTACCACCGCTCATAATTTGTAGGTAATTCATCATTATACTTTGCAAGTTTTTCTAAAAGACTATTGTACAGAATTCTTCAGGGAGATAGTAAATAGGTTATTGAAGGGTAGTTATGCAAGTATCCATAGACTGCGGTGACTGCTTACCATCAGGCGGCCCGCAAACTTGTTTGCTATCATCATTGTATAAAAAAATAATAAAATAGATGATACTTGTCTATATATTTATGTATTTCTTTGGTGTAGACAAATCCTATTTTTTTTGTATGATTAATAGTTTATTAGTATAGTTAATAGTTTATTTTGTCTATTAGAAATCCCTACTTTAATCTAATTGTACACAGAAACCTATTGACTCGAAATATCTAAAAAGAAACAGGGCCTAACCAAGTTGCTTATCTACAATCACTAACGCAAATAGAAAACGGAAAAATGTATGGAGATGACATATCTGAACGCTATACCACGTTCAGGTACGTCATCTCCATGTAGATAAGCAACTTGGTTAAGCCCCCAAATATGTAACTTCATAAAAGATGACTTCGTAAAATTCAGATATGGCAGTGTATTTTTGTGCTAAATTAAAATTCTTTGAATATTAGTTCTATGGCTAAAGTGAGTTAATTATGTTCTATTGAATGTTTTGAATAATGTACTAATTCGAAATTAATGTTTTCAAACGGTGACATCTATAAATTAAATTTTCGTCGAGTATTCGTACCGAAAACCAAGAGTTTTAAATGTAATATTGTGCATTCAAAAGATATATTGCATTTTTATATTTTGAATCAGTGGCATAACTAGTGTGGGTACTCTACAGGTAACAACTCGTTATTATGTGTATAACTTCCAGGTTATTAACAGTTTCTAGTGTGTTCTGCACTTTTTTACACCAGATATGTGTGCAAACTGCCTATCCAATTGAAGTCTTTTTGTTTTCTTTCACTCTTACTCAGTTCTTTTATCAAATAAAAAAAAAACAATAAGGATAAAAGTAGAGGAAGTTTATATGTATGCTATTATATAGATTGATGTATCACTTAAATAACAATAATTTGCTACTTAATATTATCTTTGTGTTACTGATTGTAATGGGGATATTAGAGTAAATAGCAATTGCTTTGACTTCCATAGTTCGGCATATAAAAGGCAAGATACCGTCGATCTACACGCATTACTATGTGAAACTTGTTGTAGAACGAAGTTCTGCCTGGATAAATAGTCATAGTGTTTAGAGAGCGTTTGGTTTCCCTGACCGCCCGGCTGACACTACATGTATTTTTCTAACATATTATTAGAATTTGTTGGACTGTTTATTATTTATGCGATAAGGTCCCAACTCTCCCAACATGTGCTTATTGCCCCTCATTCATGAATTACCACAGTGCTTTATTTGACATCAAGTTCATTTGAGATCTTCATAGAAAAATTTAGATTGTTCCAGAAATATACCACATTCTAGCTATACCACCATATTCAACTAAAATTTCTTGAGTATATATTAAATCACGTTCTGCTGAATGTAGTAATGTGTACTAATTGAAAATGGTCATGTCTTCTAACGATCATATTTCTATAATAAGTTTCATGTGATATCAATGATCACACATTACTCACACAAGTACCTTATATTGTTGTTACTTGAATAAATATCTCATAACAAACCGACCGAGAAGTCTTATTACACGAAATACCTGAAAATTGTTGACCTCAAAATATGTATATTTTAAAAAATATTTACTTTTAAAACATGTTTAACTGTCTTTAATAGAAGAATTCAGTATTTACCTTAAAATTACTATTGACCCATTCGTTTGTGAAAACTTGTTGTGGTTGTTGAGTTCTGAGGTTGTTGAAATTGTTCCCCTCTTTGCGCCAGTTTTGCTGTTGGTTCCTGTCGATATAACAGATAATGTAAGCTAACATACTAATAAAATTAAATACATTGTATTGTTGTATACGGGACGTATTAATAACAAAAATCCTGTCAATGAATCCGGTCAATGAATTTATCCTTTACAAATATATATTTTTTTACTTGGCATCAAGCACTTTATTTATACAAATAAACAAAGTTTCTAAACACTTAAGCTACTTTTACGTGGTAATCAAAGAAACATGCTTTTTATACTTTTCAACAGCTTTCTCTGTTGTTGAAAATCTTAATCGTTCATATAACATGTTTAATGTTTTTAAGATTTACAGAATTTATACACCGAGAACGAAGTTCGAATTTTTCGGTTCATAAGGTTTTTAGATAATTTTTATGGTTTTCATATTTTGCATGTATACGATTTAAAGATCTTGAAAACATAACGTTAAATATTAGGAAGGGCTAACATTGGATTTAGTTTATTTTGGAATATAAGGACACAATTCAAAACACGAAAAAAATCGTAGTACAGTGGTATAAGAGGGCAAAAATGTATACCCTTATAAAATAAAATTGTTCTATATAAATTTTAATAATGAATTAAAAGTATACATATATACTGTATATAACCGCTAAAACTCGATAGTTATACGCATATTACTTAAATTACTTGCAAAATAACTGATTTGCTCCGTAGCGTATCGAAAGATTTTCGCCACTGATTTGTCACTTGCCCTTTTTTTCTTACAGGGCCATGTAGAGTTGGTCGAATAAGCAATCAACGAAATATGTTTATGTCGGAAAGAGAAATTGAACTATTTTCACCCCATTGTTTACTGTTGTATCACATCAGTTCATTTACCTATTACCTTGATAATCTATAGAATAATAATTTGTAAAATCAACGTCAATGTGTTGGCCGATCTAAATAAGGCGTAAATTCGGGATTGCTCATAGAGTTCAATGTAGAATAAAGTTGACATATACGTATATTCATTTATTTCTCCTTAAGTTGTCTGAATGTTATACTTATAATATAGTACATATTTATACCTAAATTTGTGTACTGGAAATTTATATTCAGAGCGGTCAAAAGGTTTGGCGTGGACTACAACATCAGCGGTGTAGAATATCGATTATTTATAATGATTTTTACTTTCTTGTGTTTATTTTTAAAATTATAGACATCACATGTCAATTTATAAGTTATAGGAAAAAGAGTTTAAGAATGAACGGAATACATACACATATATACGGAAACGTTAATGGACTAACGTGTAAATATTGTTGAATAAACGTTAGTCAATTAACCTTTTCAGCATCGTAGTGTTTTCTGGAATAAAATAGTAATAATATCTTTAAGATTTTGAAAGCGATGGTAACGATGAAACAAGCTAATTGTATTAGTAACCACGATTAACGAAAGGTCGTTGCGCTGAATTATTAAGATTTAAATAAGATATGTTTGAAAATTTAAAGTCATGTTTCATTTGAATTGTTAAAAACTCCACATATAAACGGAAATGTTAATTGACTAACGTGTTACGTTTAACGTTAAATACACGTTAATTAATTACTTTTTCAACGTCGTTTTTTGTAATAAAACAGTAATATGTTTAAGATTTTTAAAGCGATGGTCACGATGAAACGGAAGCTGATTTTTGTGTTAGTAACTCGACATTCTGATGTGGGCCCACTCTTTACATTATGCAAAGTAAATTACATGAGCTACAAAATATAAGTTACATCTAAATTGATACGAAATATGAATCCAGTTTGTATATTATGTGTATTTATATATGATTTAATTATATATGACCTGTATTTAGATGAAATAAAATAAATACATTTTAAAATATGCGTTAGTGTATTTAATGAATGTGTAGTTATTCTTATAGCTTTATGCTAAAAAATTTCGATAAACAAAGAAGTATTCTTACCCGTTTAATATTTGCCATAAAGTTGTTTGTATATGGTAGCTTGCATAGGTAATAATGTATTTAATTTGATTGTGTTTTATTATGTGTTGTGCAAATTGAAAGGGTAATCATACAAGTATTTTTTTTTTTTTCGAAATGACTACGCTATTGACCCAGCAAGGTCTTAACAGCTTTACCGGACTAAGGATCATACAAGTATCAAATAAGTGTAATGCATAATAATAAATTCATGTAGTTGTTGCGGTCATAAGTAACTTATCGATTTATATGATAAATAGGTCGTCATCTACGATTGACGACATACCTTTATAACTGCCCCCTTCCTCAACGTCATACATGCATATATAGTGTTTTCAAATAAGGACGGCCTTTGTTTGAGCAGCCAATTGTGGGCATGTAATTGTGGTGAGCATGTAATTGTGGTGATAATGTAATTGTGCTGAGCATTGTCATTGTGGTGGATGTGTAATTGTGGTGGACATGTTATTGTGGTGCGTATGTAATTGTGGTGAGCATTGTCATTATTGTCATTGTAGTGGGCGTGTTGTGGTGGGCAAGTTTTTGTCGTGGACATGTTATTGTGGTGAGCATTGTCATTGTGGTGGGCGTGTAATTGTGGTGAGCATTGTCATTGTGGTGGGCGTGTAATTGTGGTGAGCATTGTCATTGTGGTGGGCGTGTAATTGTGGTGAACATTGTCATTGCAGTGGGCGTGTTGTTGTGGTGAGTATGATAATGTGGTGGGCATGTTATTGTGGTGGACATGTTATTGTGGTGGCCATGTTATTGTGGTGAGCATTGTTATAGTGGTGGGCGTGTTGTTGTGATGAGTATGGTATTGTAGTGGACAAGTTATTGTGGTGGGAATGTTAGTGTGTTGAGGGAGGAGGTCAGTCTAACTTGTTACTATTTAATCGATTAACTATTTTTGCTTCATTTTGCAGGTGCATAATATCCTTTGGTTTACAATTTATATGGATTCTCTGGCCAAATACATATTTTCTGTTCTTTATATATCGGAAACGTTACATTAAGCTTCGAATTTAGGATTTGACTCGCTTAAAATTTAAAAAAGCTTACAGTTACCTGTAAAGTACCTCTGGCACCTATATTTGTAAATTGGATATAAATTTACATCGACTTCAGAAAGAGTGGATAACATGTGTAAATATTCGACTTACTTTATCGGTGGTGGTTGTGACGGAGATATAATTTCATTATCCGACTTTGCCCGCCAGTTCTGAATGTCTTCTGCAGCAGTCTGTATTCGGAAAAAAAATATCCATTAACAAAATATTTAACAAATAGTTCCTATCTCTAATTGTAAAATATAGAGAAACATATCTTTTTATACTTTATAGGTTTCACCTAGCCTTTAAAAAGCTCCAATTGTCATGGATTTTTTATGTATGGAACAGTATTTTTCTAGAAATGAAAAAAAAAACCATTAAAAGCAAATCACCCTAATGAGTATATAATATATAATTGGTAACATTACCTTTTCCTTCTTTGGAGAGTCTCCTTCATTTTCACTTATCTTCAGTAGAGTCCTCAATAAGTTTGTGGCTTTGTCCTAGAAACGATATTTCAATTTGTATATCTTAAAATCGCGAGTGGAAATGGTAACTTATATAAGTTCTTTGTTTTTCTTTTTAATATATTTATCATTTCTAGAGTATATAAGCAAAAACATATTAAACCGGTCATGATCTATAGATATTAACCTGTGGTGGTCCGTTGACACCGCTTTCTGATTGATCCTTGGTATCAGTTAAAGAAGCTATTTTGTCCACCGGTGGGCTGTAAAGTGAAGAAGTTTGAATTTGATACAAGTAAACATTGTCTAAGCTTACCTTCTAAATTGTGTACATAAAAAAACACTATATTGTGTATGTAAAAAAATCGCATAAAATAATTTTTTGGTCGGCTTTGGAATTTATCTGTTTGAATTTTTATATATTATTATATATAATTCTTCTGTCTGTGTGTATCTGACGCGGGACGTGTTTTAAACGGCTGGACAGATTTCGATGAAATTTGAGTGTTCAGGTGGATTCCACAATGGTTTAGATTCAAAATTGAACCCTATAGGTGGCGCTGCCATTGCATTTTACGATTTTTATTTATTATTGAGGCAGGACCACGCCCGCTGGACTATATGTATCAATTTAATAAAACATCAAGCTTTCTAAAAAGTTTATTATCACTGAATAGATGTTGATAAATATTTATTTTAGAAAAATCATATCGTTATTAATAAATAAGTGATATCCATAAATTGTATTTTTTTTTTTATTTTTCTTTTGTCTATTTTAAAGGTAGGCTAAGTAGGCCTTACTGCTCTATCACTGCGGCCAAAATGAACTATTGTGATAATTTGAGACTTGATTTGTCTATAGCATAGGTTAATGCTTCAGAGGTATTTATTTAATTTATATAAAAAAATATTTTTTTAACAAAATATAAAATCGATTTCAAAAAATTGTATGCTCTAAGAAAATAGATTGAACCGGTCCTTAACCACAGTCAGGTGCCTATTTGGTCTTGAATTGTCATATTATCTATATCTCAATCAATATATATATCCGTTTCGATTTTGAGTAGTTTTCTATACTAATATTATAAAGAGGTAAAGTTTGTGAGTTTGTGACGTTGTTACGGGTAATTTCAGAAACTACTGGTCCGATTTGAAAAATTATTTCAATAACATATAGGTCATTTATTGAGGATGGTTATAGGCTATATATCATCACGCTAAAACCAATAGGAACGGAGCACAAACGAAGAATGTTTAAAAAACGGGCTATTCTTTCCTAAGTATCTACTATTCCATGCGAACGAAAACGCGGGCAGAGGCTAGTCTGATATATCTTCGAAATTTAAAAAGACGAATTAAGGCATCTCCATAATTTTGAAGTCTATAAAGAAATACCTGTAATTAGCAAAAGCAGAATTATGTCCGTCATCGCGTCGGAGGAGAGTTGGTGTCTTTGAAAACTGGAAGCAATCGTTTACCGTCTCTGCCTGCCTCAATTTACGACCGTATGATATATTCAACAGGTTTGTTGGCAACATTCTGTAACAAAAAATAATTTATTTAGTTATTCAATCTAATATTATAAAGCTGAAAAGTTTATTTCCTTACGCTAACCTCAGGAACTACTAGTACGATTTGAAAAATTCTTTCGGTGTTAAAAAGCTAATTTATCGAGGAAGGCTATAGAATAAATATCATCACGCTAAGTTCAATAGGAGCGGACCACTAATCAAGAACGTGTCAATTTATTTTTTTTGTTGAGTGCTTCCGCTGCGTCTTGGAACTAGCCTAATGTAACTAATCCCTGCAGACTAAATCGAGGACAGTAGCTAGTACTGGATTAGCTGCATTTAGTAATAGGCTTATCGAATGTCACTTGGTAGGAGGGTCGCGCGTTGAGCTAGTGGCAGTGTTTATCTAACGACACCCCGT